>CAJQUW010006314.1:0-19780 GCA_907163375.1 Prostheceraeus crozeri | reverse complement strand
GGGGAGAGTGGGCCAAGTTTTGGGACCCTTAACTTTGAAAGGATCGTATGCAGTAGAATTTGGTCCTTTTACCTTGAAAAGTAGTTTGAGAGAAAGCTATCATCTTAAATTTTGATATGTTACTTAGCCAATTGGTCTGCTAAAATATTTTCGGCATTAGATTACTTTTTCAAAAAAATGAGTTTTGTCCCAACTTGCCCCGTCGTGGGGTAAGTCGGGACAGTGGTGTCCCATCTTGCCCCATATGTTTTGTTAATTTAAGACTTAGTTAATCAGAATTTGCTCGTAGCATTTCATTGTTTTATCAACATTTCTACCTATTTTATCATGATGTATTTTTATAACGTTTAACATACGTGGTGTGATCCAAAATGTCCCGGACTAACCTACTTGCAGATAACCCGTGATAACGAATACTACTTCAGATGTAAATTTAGGTCTTTAAGGCATGAGAAATATGGTCGCCGAAATTTTTCCGGTCAGTTTTCTATTTTTTCAAAATTTTCAAACATTTTTGTCTGAATTTCAAGATTTTCCTATAAATTCTAGCGATTTAGAATTAATATATTTAGATTAACTTGACAGTTAAGCTATCACTAATAACCTGACTAATAATTAACGGAAAAACAAATGTTTTGTTCCAGAAAACAGTTTACTTTTCAATGTATGAGCCGTTAGCATTCGTCACTTTTTGCCAACGAAGTCTCAATTCACAAAAAGCTTTATGAAAAAATTCCGGTGGTCAAAGATAATCAAAAAACTCAGTAACTGCATCCCGCAGTTTCAACTGCGATTCAAAATGGTTGTCCACGAAGATGCTTTTTGAGGAATCTTAAAAGATAGAAGTAACTTGGGGCCAAGTCAGGTGAATAAGGAGGATGGCTCAAAAGTTGAAATACGTTTCTCGTTAATTAATTTGTTTTATCATGCGAGGTTTGAATCGGAGCATTGTCATGAAGCAAGTAGAGGGGAATGTTTTCGTGGCTTTCTTATTTTCTTCCTACGCTTCAGATAACAGATTGGAATAATATTCGCTATTGATTCTTACTCCTTTATCCGCAAAGTCAACCAGTTGGATTCCCGAAAGCGTTCCAAAAGACCGTCCAGCATCAACGACCGGCGATGTGATGTTCCGGATCGCATTTTCAAAGGGGCAGACTCGCCTGATTTTCGCCACTCTGCAGATTCTCGCTTACTTTGAGGCAGATACAAACTTAAAAGTGTTTCATCCTCTGTAAGGATGCAGTTCAGAAACTGATCTCCGTGCATTTCGAGGAGATCCAAATTTGACTGTGCCGCCAGAAGTCTGTTCTCCTTCATTTCAGGTGACAGAAACTTCGGTACGAAACGTGATGCCAGTTTGCGATATCCAAGTCTTTCGATGATGTCATGACAGGAGTGATAAACTGATTCGCAACTCTCTTGACAACTCACGGATGGTTATCCTTCTGTGTGCTGTAATCACTTCATCGCACTGACCTCTCGATTTCTCTTCCGGAATCTCCTGCGGGCGGCCGACCAACAGTTGAAAAATCTTGCTCCACAGATTGTCTTCCGCGTTTAAAATTCGCTTATCCAGAAATAAGCAGTAGTTCTCGATGGAGCTTTTGCTTCCATATGCCAGGCTTAATTCCTTTAGAATGTCCACCATTAGCGAAGCCGCGGATCAGGAGGTATCGTATCACACTGGCGATATTCCGACTGAAGACAACGCTTGTCACATCCATCATGAATAAACTGATAGAACAAAGAACCATCGTTGACACGGATATTCTTAGATGAATGCGTGCTGAATGAACTTCACGAATGATATCGTAAACACATGAAGCAATTAACAAAAGACGTGCAATATTCATGGCAAAGATATCCGTCAAATAAGGTACAAATCAAAATCAATCTAACTATAACAATAAGACAAATCGGATCTCGATCAATTCAGAAAATACAGAAATTCATGTTAAAATGAAAAAATATTTTTTAAAAATAGAAAACTGACCGGAAAAATTTCGGCGACCATATTTCTCATGCCTTAAAGACCTAAATTTACATCTGAAGTAGTATTCGTTATCACAGGTTATCTGCAAGTAGGTTAGTCCGGGACATTTTGGATCACACCACGTATCTACTTGGTTTAGATGTCGAATGATATTAGAGGCTCAAGCAACTTTCGTTGCATTGAAATACGAATGAGATAATTCCATAGTTTGAAAACTGAAAACGCTTTAGTTGTAATAAAATATGCATATAAAACTAAAAACAATCTATTTAACAAACGTGTTGCCTCAACATGATCCCTAAGTTAAAAGCATTCATCAGCAGGTTCGACATTTGTCGTTTCCAAAGCACTCTTCACACACCCAGTGACTACATTCCACACACAGAAACCACTCAAGACCAGATAAATGATAATTAGCATCACACACAGGACAATTATCACTCATATGCACAGAATTTTCGCCTGTATTTCTCCGTGTCTTTTTAGTTGAGAGTTTGGAAACTTTCTTTTTTTCGGTATTTTTCGGTTTCTTTTCTTTATCTTTTGTTTCTACACGGCTCGATGTAGATTCGAATATGACTTGGATCTGTAATGCCATGTACATGCAACTCGTTTCCGTTTCTTACTCCAAACATTTCGAGAATTTGTTGGAAACGGTCGTAAAATTTCTGGTGATACAAGGGAATTGACACTAGCCACTTGCTCGATTTGAGAAAGAGTCTAAAGTCACGACTGCTCGCTCTTCAGTTTGAGAAGAAAAATATCTCGCATCACAAGCCACGACTCTGCTCGCTCGCTAGTTTTGAGAAGACGAATCTCCAACTGCCATCCAAGACCGCTCGCTCGCTAGTTTGAGAATACAAATCTCCAACACCATCCAAGACCGCTCGCTCGGCTTAGTTTGAGAATACAAATCTTCCATCATCCAAGACTGCTCGCTCGCTAGTTTGAGAAGAATGAATTTCCACCACTAGCCACGACTGCTTGCTCGTCAGTTTGAGAAGAGATATCTGCACCACCAGCCACGACTGCTCGCTCGCCAATTTGAGAAGACGAATCTTCACCACTAGCCACGTCTGCTCGCTCGTCCATTTGAGAAGTGATATCTGCACCACCAGCCATGACTGCTCGCTCGTCAGTTTGAGAAGACGAATCTGCAATACAAGCCTCGTGTTTTTTCTATCAAAAGAAAAACCATTAGGATTATTGAGAAAACTACATGTATAATTGAGTTAGGTATAATGATCAAATTATAAATTGCAGATCTAAATCAAAATGTTATGTGAAGATTTAAAATGAATATAATATTTGATTTCTTACCGAGGATATCCAAATTGATCATTTCGATTTCAATAGGCCTTTCAGTTGTCTGGGATGGGGCAAATTCTTCTGGTCCAAACACCTGGGAATTGAAAGGCCAAATACCAGTAGTTTCGAATCCTCGTCTGCATTTTTTTATAGTTGCCGCCCTAGCATAAGCGATCCTGAATCTTTCCGCAACCTCCCACTCTGATATGACTTTCCCTGGATTGACTGACATCCAGTCGTCACATGCCTGATTATAACATGCTTTAAGAGGCCCATAAACTGATCTATCAAGAGGTTGCAGTTTATGACTGCAATGTGGGGGGAAGCTTAACATTTCAACAAAATTTTTCTTTGGCGAATGTCAGTGTTTCAACTTGCAGGTGCTGCTATGGTTATCCAAAAGCAATAAAACTGGTGAGGTTTCTGTCGGCCGTACAAATTCAACAAATGCTTGAGCCATTGTAGAAATATATCAGCTGTCTTCCATCCGTTCGGTTGGTAAGCTGCTATTGAATCTGGAGGGTCGTGAGCAATAAGTTTTGGTCTTGCACGAACACGTGGGAAAATAAACATTGGAGGCACATATTGACCAGCGCTCCCGCACAGCATACTGCAGTAACATTTTTACCAACGTTCCTGGCTGACCACTTTGCCACTTGTTTCTGACCCTTGGCAGCATAAACCTTTCCTGGATTTTGAGTAGTCGAAATTCCGGTCTCGTCAACATTATATATTTGGCTTGAAGTAAAATTAAAGCGGCTGTATAATTCCCTAAGCAAATCAAAAAATTTCCTAACAACAACAGCATTGAAGCCTGGTGCCCTTGCTATACTCGTTGCCTCTGGCTGACGCAATGAAATATCGGGCTACGTGAAATGAATCCACATAACCAGTCCTTTCCTGCAGCTTTATCTCTGTCCCATGACTCCGGGTATGGGCATTAATTGACGATAGCAAGATCGTACGCAAATTTTCTAAGAGCAATAGTACCAAACCCAAGGAATCTGTCATTCAGTTCTAAAATATATTTTCTTAAAAGAGTTTCTAAATCGTCTCCGAGTACTATGGAAAATCTCCCTGAATTTGTTGGAATGCGATTTTGTGAAACAAAGCGACTTAGAGTGGTTTTAGGTATGCCATAAGTAGATGCAGCAGATCTAAGCGACATTTGTTTGTTTTTGATGGCTTCCACGGCAATTGAAATATTATCAGATCCTTCCATTCCTTGGCTTTGTTTTCCGAACATAATTTCCTAACCATATTTGATCTACAAAATAATAATGTACAGAATTAAGTACCGAACAATAAAAATTGAATAATATATCCTACGTTAAAGTCATTCAACTTATCGGTGCATATTCGTTGGTTCAGTATATAACGAACTTTTATATATATTAATACATATTCAGTATATACATATGTACGATTGTCTATAAATAGATTGTTGAAATAACACAAGCCTGAAGCTGATTTTTCAGAGTACCGTAAGGTGGGGCAAGTTGGGACACCAACGTCGTCTGTCCCAACGTGCCCCAATCATAATGTCCCAACTTGCCCCATTTCACTAAACTGTTCTCTATTGTATTTCTATGTCTGATAAAGTGAATATATTTTCCGCCCAACTTCTAATCGTAACTTAAAAAATGAATAGTTCGGTTAACTCACTTGTCACGCACAGGAAGACGGCTTGAGGGAATGTAGATGCACTCGAAGCAAGCGTAGTATTATAAAAAACAGCGCAGCTGTGACGGTTTGTCTAGTTCATCTGGTTGGATTGATGGAGTCACATCGAATAACCAATCAGAGAATAGTATGGCTGTGAGAAATTCCTGACATAAATTTCAGATATCAAATATCTTTACAGCCAGAGAAAATCATTGTGTCCCACCTTGCCCCTTGTCCCAACTTGCCCCACTCTCCCCTATGTTGAAACTGGCGTGTTTCCAAAATTTGATGCTTTATTTTGGATATAAAAATACAAAATATGAATTATTTTGTGATTTTTAGGCATGTTGCGTAAAACTAGGCTATTCTCTGATATTTTCTTAACTTCAACCTTAGCTATGATAGAGCCTCGTTTTTATATGCTTTACACTAGGCCTAAGTCGATGCATCGGTTTTCTTAAAGAGGTTGTAGCAGTAACAGATTAATCTTACAATAAACATTATTTTTTGCAATCTTACTGTCGATGAAATCGGATTTAACTTCTTTCACACGAGGTGAAATCAAAACACATCAAGTTCATCATTCTTGAACGAGAGATGTACATGCCTTCTGTCCACTTTGAAGTTTCAAATAATCGAGTAATTCATTAGACTTATGATGTCAATGAATTTATCTCATTACGAGTCTCGCTAAAATAATACACGGTTAATACTTGATTTCACGATACATTTCAATACAAATTGAGTAGCAGCATGTGTACGCAGATGCACTTAATATTAACTTAGAGCAATATCGGTCTTGTATAATTAATACTTTTATCTTCGAGATTTTCATGAACATCGTTGTTGCCATTAACTTCAAAGTATGGACATTATTCATGATATCACGGTGAATTAAAATAATCAATTCAGTATAGCTACACGTACA
This sequence comes from Prostheceraeus crozeri, assembly GCA_907163375.1. NCBI lineage: Eukaryota > Metazoa > Platyhelminthes > Polycladida > Euryleptidae > Prostheceraeus > Prostheceraeus crozeri. The sequence continues at coordinate 13,883 of CAJQUW010006314.1, read as the reverse complement.
TTTTGTACATACATATACATATTTCGATGATAGATTTGATTTCCATTCTTCTTTTCACTGCGCATTTCTGCTGTCAAACCATTTCGTTAGATAATATATGTAGGCCTATAATGAATCCACTTTTCCGGCAACTGTCACTTCATAATACATGTACCAGTCGAATGTCACAAGATCAACAGCGCACGAATTTCATTGACGATTTAATGAGAATAGCAAATTGATCAGCTTCATTTGGTATTCTCAAGTACACTATTTATCTTTGAATTACCATTTCTATGCTTGAAAGCACGAATCATCACATGCAGATGTTTGCATACTCATCTGAAATCCTGTGAGCCACGAGACGTTTTTAATGTCATGATGTCCTTGATTGGACTACATAGCTTCTTTCCAAACTGCAAAACACTGAATACTGACACCAATTCAGAGACACGAAGAGGATAAGAAATTCATCGACCACCCCGTAAACAATGAACCACTGTTAATGTCATCGAATCGCAATGCTTAGCTCATCGTTTTCCTCTCACTGTCATGTGACACTAGCATTTCTTAGAAATTGCCTTGGAGTTCCATTTGATGATGCACTGTCTGTTTCTATTAATAGAAAAGGGAGACCCATCAAACTGATTTAGCGAGTGAACAGCTGTGTTCACTCGCTGTTAGCGAGTGTTTGGTCGATTCTGATGAATATTGACCGGGCACACCCGATGTTGCTATTAACTTGATGTGAAGCGGCGTTTGAGCAGAGTAATTTCAACCTGAAAATCGGTTGCGCCAGCTTCACAGCGCAACCAGTTTGAAATTTGAATTGCGTTTTATGGCCAAAGGAGGTTAAATTTCGTGGAAACCGAGTAGTGGCACATAATCAGCGACCTCGAATTGTGTGGTTGATGTGATTTTTGGGAGTGGCACAGTAAAAACAAAAATGGTTGCGCCAACTTCACACACGTCGTATGGACATACTCTACCAAAGAAAAGAAAAATAACCGAAAATTCATCTACATTACCTATCTATATAACTCATCTACCTAACTACAATATATTTGACTAGCCGTGGCAACTCGGTCTATTCGAAGTTATGGCTAGTCAATAAATTGAAATTGAGGCTACTGTGACTGACTCTAGCTGTATATAAATGATATTTTTGCATTCGATTGAATTTCTGCGCTATTTACTAATTCTCGGAATGTATGGTATTCCTGGAAAAATAGGTATTCTATCAAGCCAGATTGGAAAGAAAATGTAGAAATCCTCGTCCGCTTGCCCGCTGAATTCATGGAATAGCTTATCATCTAAGCCTATGCACACTGATTGTCACTTTGAACAAGTTTGATTATCTGAGACATTCTTCTCGAAGCCGTTTCTTGACAGCAGTCTTTGAGGACACTCCACGACAGCTCGATAGAACTCAGGAGGCCAGATATTATTTGAATGAGCATTCGAATTAATCTATAAGAGAAATATAGCATCTAAAATGGATCACAATGTATATGATAATTAATTTCTTTTTTCATTCCTGTTTATTTATATTGAGAGTAATCAAAAGTGGTATATAGAAGTATAAGTGTCTGAAATGTGCTGTTTAGTCTAGGGTATATGAATGCTCTGACACCGAAGAAAAATTCAGAATCCAAAGCCGTAGTCATTTCGTTATTAATATAAACTTCATATCCATAGTTATCAGTGTTTTAGCTATTTTTTGTGTAGGTAACCGCGTGACTATGGTATTCTGAGCATCGACGCATTTCCATTTGACAGAATTTCAGATTTGCAATTAATGCTCAACTATCAGTTGATAATACCTGTTTCAGTAGCTTCAGTTATTGAGAAAGGCTAACCTCGTACTGATCGTCTTTGAAATACTAGTAATGCAAATCATGGGGACATTTAATCTATTCAGCAAATGTTCTGATAGAATTCAAGGCGAAAGCGTTAGCTCGCATTCGAAAACTAGTTTAGCGAAGAAGCTTTGAAATTGTCGGTGTACTCATGGTCGCACGCGAGCTTGCTTTTTTTCAATTTTGATTTAGCGCATTAAATGATCCCACGCCACTATTGGAATACTTTCTCTTAAATTAAAATTATTTAGAGCATGTGCGTGTGTCGCTAATTGCTCTAAGTATTGCCTTTCTAGCAACGTGGATACAATTTTATGTGCAATTGTCTCATATCTTTCTGATTCCCAAAGATATTTCATTTCTTAATCAATCTCAGGTCATCGGATCTCACATTGCCGAGTTGAAAACAGTCGCAAAGCAAGCGTCTAATAATAAAATGATTGAAAAAATTTTATGCCACATGTTCTGATGAGCATGGTCATTAAAGCAGTGACTTTTGTATGTCTGAAGACCAATTTGTATCCATTGTTTTACGTAACTTTTTTCTGCTGATGGCAACTTTATAGAAATGTTGCGAAATGTTACAGTAAAGAAACTAGCTACCACTGGAATAAAAACTTCTCAAGTGGCCGAGTATGTCAGATAACATTAAGTTTTCTTTTATGTGGGTTGTTAATTTTCTATCTTCTCCTTATCAATTTGTTGGCGTGTTTCTGCGGAAGTTGTACCCAAAGTCGCTATACCTACAATTTGGGCTATGTGTATAAAAAAGCAGTCAAATTTGTCCTAAATTATTTCGAGTTGGCCACTTATTATCACGACCAATTATGGCATGCATGGAAGAAGGGGTGCGGATTGAGACTCGGAGACCGAGTCCTGCAGGCTCTGTCTCAATTTTTGTTGCCATTGTCAGTAATGGGATGATATCTGATTGGATATTTCAATGCAATACATGATGCAGTGGCGTCCGAACTAGCATTATTACATGTATGTATTTTGCATCACAGTGCAAATTTTAGCGAATGTCAAAGAGGGATTTATGCCCTCCTAAATAAAGTGACAAACGTTGTCGATGCAATCATAGAATTCGTGAACTGTATATATATTCAGCTGAATGGAAAAAAATTGACTTTAAAGAATTATTTACTTACCTTATTTTGTACTTAAATTCATGCAACTCTGTTGAATTATGATTGATTTCATGATTCCATAAAACATAGACCGAATTTTAAAATGAAAAATCTAGTCAGCGCAGGTCACCAAAATTAGTTCATCACTGAAAATTGACAAATCTAATTGCTAAGTTGCTAATTGCAAGTCGAAATGTTCCCTGAAGCATCTGTACCTCAGTGATTAAGTCAATCGGGTGTCTAGTTCAAATTTTATAGGAAAGTGCAAAAAAGTAAAGTTCAAGAAAATTCCGAGTATGCAAATTTTTAGCTTATTTTTGCTTATTGAAAAGTCCTGTCAGAAGATCAGATAGTATATACTGATGCATTAAGCAATCGTTCCAATTTTTACAAGCAATCACAGGCAATCTTCATGTTTTGGGCATGCTTCTAGTACAACTTCTTTTTTGGAAATGTACTAGGGGCCTATAGCCACGTGTAGGCTTACTTGACGAAAGGCAGTCAGAGAAATCCGCCTTGTAAATTTAGTGAGACTGATAATATATGGGGCCATTTAGGATTCTGCCTAAATCAGCAGTTGTTTGTCGGACTCAGACGGACTCGGTGGCTGCAAGGCATGCTCGCAGGATGAGTTTTTCTGAAGTAACACTCTTATAATGAAGCCACTTGAAATTTCTGAATTTGATCTTAATGATGAAATCACATGTAATGAAACAGCTCAATCAGTCATTCATTTTCTTTGTAGACAACTTTGACTGCTGCGGTTTATTATGCTTGTGTCATTTTTGCTAAAAGCACTGATGTAACGGTATACTTCCCGATAAGCCAGTATTATCTATCATATTATATGGTCACACAATTTCTGTTTGTAAAAATGAATTTCTTTTATGCATTAATTGTCAGTTATATTGTGAAAAAGCTAATACATTTTCTTTCAAGTTGCAGTGTCCTTTTATACTTTAAGCTGCACGGTTTCTCTAACATCAGCGACGCTGGGACATGCCTTGTTCGTTGAACTAATCAAATTGATGCAGCGAGAATCAAAAGAGCGGTGACTGCAAACATCGATCGTCGAGCTTAATATTGCAATATCGCATGTGTGCGCACATGTCTGTTCTAAAAACATCATATGCTGCAGAAAGAACCCGATCAGATCGTCATAAAAACAAGTTGAATTGAGTGATTATGAGCGCCATTTAGGCACCATTATTTGTCAAAATTATATATCAAAATCCACATCGTTTGTACTACATTTAAGTCGAGCCTGAAAACTTTGATCTAATACGCACTGTATAAGGGATCACTTGTTAAGCGATTAGGTACGATCCACGTCGAATTCCAGCCCGTGTAGTGCAATGTGGGCCCCGCGGAGGCCTTAGATCCTGTGAAGCCTTGTTCTTGAAGACCTTCAAACATTTGAAGAGGATCAATCAATATGGACGGAGTAAGAGACGTTTGGCATATATATACTTTTAGAGCATAGCCCGTCCACAAGCAAGTCTAGTTATCGAAATGGCATGTAACATAAAAATAATCATCTTTCCTCAAAGGCACATTGGAAAGCGAACCAAAATTTGATGCACACATGTTTCTTAGCGATTTAAATGAAATGAATCGAAAGTTTATTCAATATTTTTCTGAAGTTATGTTGCCCACCAGCAAGGGTTAGGTGCAAAAGAACTCCGAAAATTGATCGTTTTTGGTGGAGATTTTTGCCATTGAACAGCATCATTTTTATGGGTCTCCTTTTTTGGGCTTTCCGGGGATAACGGCAAGTAATAGATATATCAGCGGTATACGTTGTACATGTATGTTCCCTTTGCATGTTGAATAAATTTCCCCCCTTCAGTCACAGTTCGAAGCGTCAAAAGATCATCGCAGGTCTCGATAGCTCTAAGTCTAGTGGACCAGATGGTATCCGGGTGCTTTGTTGGAAAGTCGGTTCCAATTCCTAAGAAAAGGTTCTGACTAGGGTGCGGCGATGTTTTATTTTCCCCAACGACCGATTTAATTTCGATTTTTTTGTAAACCAAAAAAGAAATCATTTCAAAACAGTCTGAGCTTTATTTTCTAATTACGTGTAAGTGGGCGATACATGTATGACCAGTTGCGTGCGGTGCTACTTATCGATAGGCATGCGATGCGCAGAATCAGAATTTGATATTTTCTAAATGCCCATTGCGTTCAAAGTTAGACATTGTCCTTGCCACGTTATGGCATGTATCATATTCGATATTGAAAATGGCGCTAACATACGCAGCGCGAATATTCACGAAATTATCTAAAAATGAAGTCCATCCTCCTTGACATTATGATAGGAAAAGCCTTCCCAGTAAACATGTGACGTCAGCGGGATGTCATGACGACGTCATTCCAGGATGGCCCACGTACGTCTTATTTGACAGTAAAAAAGACGTCACAGGGAAGCATCACAGGACGTCAGTATGACATCCCGCCGGGACATCCCACGTACGTCACAGCGGAACTCTCACAGGACGTCAGTCTGACATCCCGCCGGTACATCCAACGCACGTCTTCAAAGTGCTCCTACGAGACGTCCTAAATGAGTCACTTGACATCGTGACAGACATCCCATTACTAGTGATGCGAATGGAAAATTTTCCAATTTTTTCAAAATTTTCCAGTGGAAAATTTTGAAATTTATTTTTTGGTGATTGACATTTTTCCTTTGTTTTGGAGACCTGTTGTAGTCGCTTGAAAAGACTATGCAATATGCAAAGACCGAAAACTTCTCTATCATTCCTGTATGTTACCTTTTGGAGCCAACTACACCCTTTCCATGTCTATTTCAGATCATCCCAAATGAATTTCAGATATTAGATGGATTTCAGATTTCTCTAATTGAATTTCAGATATCTATCAGAAACCCAACTTTGAAAGGATCTTAAATTCAACTGGAGAACCTCCAATTCATCTGGAAATGTCTGAAATTCATTTGGGTAGATCTGAAATCGATTTGGAACTATCTGGACCATCTGAGCTAGAAATGGAAGATGTGCATGCAGTTTGTCCTCAACGAAGATCGGAGAATATGCCAGAACTTAGAAACTGTCATAGATATTCTTCTACTCATCACAGATATTTTTAGTTTCCAAATATCTCACGAGTTTGCAGTCTTCCAATATGGTCGCTCATGTATAATGCTGCGTGGACTGTGTGCTTATTCTTCACATATTCATCAACATATGGAGAATTTGTATCACTATGATCAAGGCTGCACAATAAAGCCTAACTTTCAAGCTAACAAGCAAACTCCAAAATTATTTTTGCTCCAGATCTTTCACATGGCATGAAATTATACCTCTATTGTAAAGCAAGATTCACGTTATCCCAAACGGTGTCTGTGTGATAATTAAAAGTGCTAACAAAATGGCACAATTGCCACTGGTGGCAAAGGAATGTTCAAAATCCGCGGACGGAACTCGTATTAGCCTACTACGATATAACTTTAATCGAAATAATGATGAAATCAATAGTTTTAGAACCAATTTATTGGTACTTAAGCTGCCTCGGCAGTGGAAGCGCTCAATTTATGAGGCCTATCAAAAAATCCAAACTTTCAAAATTTTCCATAATTTTCCACGGAAAATTTTGATTCAAAATTTTCCGGAAAATTTTCATCACTACCCATTACCATACTTAAAACTAGCTTCAATCATTTACCCAATTATGAAGATAACGAAAACATTGGAATCATCTGTGGATAATTATATTTTCGCAAATTATCTAAGTATTTCTGTTTGCATACACATTCCACTTGAGACAAAAGCAGACGCTGATAAATCACGGATCCTTCTTCGATATTCCATTGACCTTCTGTAAGCACGACGTACCTGAAGAAACAGAAAAATTACATACATATACAACGCTCAAAAGAGAAATCACTATATTAGAATATCAATATCTAATATGATGAAATTGCTCATCAGAGGTATCGAAATGCATGCCTATTGAATTTGAGTCACCGTAGAGAAGATGCTTCGACATGTAGGCAGGGCCTACATTCAATATGAACAATATGTAATTCTGTATAGTTCGTAAAATTTCTTTCATTGACATCAGGGCTGTGGAGCCGATGCATTATCTCATCGGCTCCGGCTCCACGACACTGATGTGAAAGGCTCCGGCTCCGACTTCAAATTCAGGTTCTATCTATGCTGGTTATCCTGGATCCGTTGAACGGGTTTTTGGATGACGGTGTGGCCTTTAGAGGCTTGCTACAATCATCAAATTAGTTTTCATTAACAAGCAACGACTTTAGTTAATAGGCCTAATAAGAATGATAATAGCCTAATATAATGACAAATAACATACTTGTCATATATTTTTGCATGAATTGACTATCTCTGGAAGGTAAAATAAAGTTATAGCCAGGATTGGTTAAATTAGATAAAGATCTCCCGCACTGGCTAAATATATATTGGCCTAGCCTGCAACCAGTCTACTACGAGGCTACATTAAATAAGACCACATGAGTGATGATGATATACCTAATTAGCCGTCACAGGGGCCGAATAGTAGTGTAAGCTTTTTAACAAAGCTTGAATATGAAACTGGATAGCGTATGCCTCTAAATAGCTTATAGGGCCTGTATCTACTCGAACATGGAAAGGGTATCGGTTATATAGCCAAATATACCGTATCAATAAAGATGTCAATTACTTTATTGAATATTAAAGTGTATATAGGCTAGCTTAGGTTGTTATTGTTATTGCCTTTATTCAATAGTCTGTTGGTCCATGAATAATATGATCGGTGGGTAGCCCACGACTCATCATCTGTACCCCATCAACAATGTGACGTAACGTTACGTTTCGGAAACGTTCCATATACGTTTCAGGAAACGTCTCCGATACGTAACGCTTGCACATTATGTTTACGTAACGGAACGTTTCAAAAAAACGTTTCCATGAAACTTTGTTAGAATGTTACAGGGATACATTTTTGATAAATTATTGGAAGCAATTCAAGTTCGATAACATAAAATGTTCGCCGCTCACGTCTGTGTAACAATAACAGCAGTCTGATGCGAGTTCTAAAATTGACAGCATCATGGACTGTGTCGCAGTTGAAACAGACATTGATGAAAAAATTAAATGACTTACCATGTCTTCAGCCTCCATCTAATAACAGAAAACTTGAACACATCAGTTCGCTACTTGACTTTATGGACGGACTCGATGAATCAATTTGGTTAAATCCATTCATATTTTCAGTTTTGATTGTTGTAGGACAGCGATTCCGTGCAGCGATTCTTTCTCTGAAATACACAATAAAGATTTTGTTTTATAAGCAAAAAACATAAGTTTGCAAAACATCTTTCGAATGGCACAATTCGTTAACATTCATAGTATATTTCAAAAAAAACAATTCACATCATTAAAACATTTACAGAGAATTTCAGAAAGTCTTTTTCTTAGATAATGAAACAGAGTTTTAAAAAGATGATGGGACAATTCATAGATACATGGATTTGCACTCAATTTGCATGAGGACTTAACATGGCACAGTTAATGCACATCCGACTGGTTCAAATTTCACTCATGTGGCACTTTGGAGGAAATAGAAAATAGATTTTCGACAAATGGATGCACGCATAATCATAACATATTGCATGCACTAGTCCATAAACATTAAGAATTGTGTACATTATTTATAACAGCAGTCTCAGCAATAATAATTAAATTATACCCGCGACTGGCGATCGATGTCATTTACCATTCCAGGATTACAAAACATTCGGAGTATGCAAGTCTCTAATTATGATAAATTATCTTAGGCGTGAGGAAGCAATCTGACTCGGACAGAATTCAAGAGCGAAGAAATTCGCAACAAATTAATTGATATCAGAAGACGCTATCGTTTTATTGACAACAAAGATCATTTTTCTTTTTTTTTGTGATTTCATAAAGTTTCAAAATGTAAATCATATAATTTCGTGAAAATACGTGTATAACTAATACAGAATTAATTCATTTAAACTTAGGCAATGAAAGGAGTATAGACATCTCACCTGTAAGCTCTGGCATTTGGTAATATTAATCCAAACACATTTTGTGGTCAGAATGCATCAAACTATCACGAGATGACATTCAAAGCCCTGGTTTTCAGCTACGAATGCAGGAAATAGAGTCAAGTCACTAAATATGAAGTAAACCAAATCACAAAATATTTTGTAAGATGATAACGGTAAAAGCTTAATCTGCAACTTGAAAAGACAAAATAAATGACCTGTAAATTGATTGTGGAGGTCGAATATGGTTCGCGGAATTTGAGTTCCTCTAAATGTCCAAAGAAAAGATGGTGATCAAGGCGTCGTTTAAGAAAATTTGGTCTAAGTCAGTGCTATTTAACCTTTTTCAAGCCACGGCACCCCATCTGATCAATACATGCACTCACGGCACCCCAGTGGCAAACCGCAGTTTTGTGCCTCTATCATCCACTAAAAAACGTGGCCGCATTATTTTCCAAGAACTGATTTGTGATCACAATTTATTGCTGACTTCTTCTCTAGACTTCATTTCTCAGCCGTTGAAATGCATCTAGAAATTAGAACAATTCGTGCATTATGTCAGTAGATCAGTATATCTCTATTATATCACAGCAATTCAATGAAGAACACTTTGTTTTCATCTTTTTGAAATCACGGGCAAGAAAGCGCAAGAAATTCCAGTCATGGTAATCAAATTTAAGTTTAAATTCGCTTTGTCAATTTGCTAAGCATGGGCATGTATTTTTGATTTAACAGCAGTAATGCTAGAATTATGATGTAAATCCTTGACCATGCTAGACGAACAGTGATCAAATAACTATGTCAAAATGCCTGTCCAGCTCTTCTATATATGTTCGTGCATCAAACTCGGTCGCTGCAAGAGATACTACTCTGGGGTCCTCCTTGCAGAAGACTATGCTTCCAGCTTTGTTCTGATGGAAATCTCTCCTGGCGTGATTCCTTAGATCTGACCACGCCAGGATTAAGTGAGAGATTTGTGGAGAAGGGCATGTGGACTGAAAGCTATTACACCGCTACAGCTGAAGTCCAACTAATTAGTCTATCAAAGTCAGCACCGCCCAGAACCTGAGAATGGAAACGGTGACCACAAAATTCATTCACTCAATTATGAAATTCTCTGCACTTTCTTTATATTGGAAATCACTGGGAAAAACTATGAAAATTTCAACAAATCAAAAGTTGGACTTCAAAAACAAAACATCAATGTGAGCGTTGCTGTTGCATGCTATCGGCCATCAAGCCGAATCGTGGGGTTATGTCTTTCCAATGCTCCGCGCATCAACTGGTCGATGTCTCTTAAGAAGTTTCTTTTACTTGTTTTGATCGAAACAAGAGTGGAGAAGCCTTTCTCGCAGAGGTATGAGGTCGGGCATTGCTACCAACAGACTTAGGGCTCTCACTGCAGCGTCTTCATATTCCGGGATTCGAAGGAGACCCACCCGAAATTTCCATAATAATCGCAAGCCTTGAAGTTCACCCTCTGCTCCAAATCTTCTCGCAGATCAGTGAGGAACTCTTCTTCGGCAACAAATGGATTAATGATCCAAAGATTCTCCTCCAGATGCTGATGTTCATGGGACCGGGAAAATACTTTTCTATGTTGCCGCGAAGGACATCCAGGTGCTGAAGTATCGATTCAGACATTTTGTTGCTCGAGGCTAGCATCCGTGAGCTCCCATTTTGAGTCTCACATGAAAATGATGGAATTCAAGGAAGTCGATGAAGTCCTTCCTCTCTACTTGTTTCATCCTAGACGAAATTTTCCTATGGAATGCCTTTATTCTTGACAAAGCCGTGAAGATGTCGCCTCCCTTCCCTTGTATGCTGAGATTCAAGGTGTGCAGACAGTGGAAAATGGAGCTCAAATATGACAGCTTTCCAAGCCAATTCAAGTTATTCAGGTTGACGGCGCTGAAATCACCAAGCTCTGTGAAGAAACTGCCAACTCCTCTCTCAACAGGAAGCACCCATTCAAGGACTTCCCTCTTGAAAAAAATCTTACGTCGCAATGGTACAATAGCTTCGTCACTTCTGAGTCCATCTCCTCACAGAGTTGAGCGAACAGTCTGCTCTTCTTCGTATTAGCCTTAACTGTGTTCACCATTTTCACAACATCATCAAGTACAAGTTCCAGATCTGATTTGCCCTCATCACCTAGCTTCTTCGCTGCCAGCATCTCACGATGAATGATGCAGTGAAATGAGCGACACTCAGGTGGGACAGTCTGGATCTTCTTTACTACACCATTTACACGACCAACCATGGCGGCAGCTCCATCGGTTGTGACGGCCTTACACTTAATCCACTCGATTCCTTCCTCACACATGAAAGAGTCCAATCGGTCAAAAAATTGCTTGTGCCGTGGTTTCAATTCCCACTGTTTAAAACAAATACAAGAAACGGTCAACAATTTTCAACTCTTCAATGAACCGGGTATACACGATCAGCTGTGGCTTCTCCGGTCCAATGTCCGGTTATGTTCGTTGTGCTCGTCCAACTGAATTCCGAAGACGACGGGATGACTTTCAGCTTCTCCAACAAGTTTGTGTTTTCAAATCTGTAAGCCAAATCAGGGAGGACATCGAGACTGCGTGAATGGTGGTGTCGGCACAAGGGAATTGAAGTCACTCTTTCAAACTGCTCTGCTTGTACACCATGGAGATATTCAGCAGCGCAATTTGATAGGTCATGGCTTGTGAACTATTTTCTCCATGTCCATTGTATAAGCGCTTTTTCCTGACGAAAGATGAACTATGAGTCATTTTTAGTGAGGCAATCACCGAGTGGCTTGTCATGAGCTCCAGTCATTCACGATTTTTTGCAATGAACGTATTGTTGGGCTAAATTATAGATTTCAACTTCTCTGAGAAGAATTGGTTTGGACTTGTTCATGTGCCGTCCGGATGGTGGGTTTTGCAAATGTCTCTCTAACTTGTCTCTAATCTAATAGATCTGCGTCTCCTCTAGGAACGTTTCACTAAAATCGCCGATTTGAAGGTCAGTCGCTCAGCGGGAGTGGGGAAATAATCTTGTGCGGCAGTTCTCGGTCTATTCGGAAATGAAATGCGATGTGTGGTACAACTTTTATGACCGCGTTTATTGCTTTAAAGCTGCGTTTAAGATCATCGGAAAGACAAGAGCACAGTCCATCGCATACGAAATAAGCACAAACCGTAAAATAAGACTTGCTGGCATGTGAATAATAGGATTAAGAATTTTTTGTAAGTTATAATGCTATTCCAAACTGCTATGTCGCAATAATTGTTGATTCTTCTGATACCATCATGAATCCTATAAAATATAAGAGATGCATGGGTAGAAATAAATGATGAATTTTTTACATACATATATAGACAAACATATAGAACTCCATGAGTAACAGTATATGCTGTAAAAATTTTTGCATATTCAAATTGAATGTAAAGCAACTTCCGAAGTTTTTTGACGTGTCCCAGCAAACCAAAGTCCACGACACATAATAGATCAACATTTATCATATATATCAAATTGTGAAGAAACCGAAATCGTAAATAAATTGCATATATTCCCAATTTCAATCTCGAAGATTTTTTTATTTTCAGAACTAATTACCTGATTAAACATCGCAAGTATATACGCCGAGAATAATCAAGTATCACGACTGTTTCGGTAATGTGCATTTAGCATAAATTTTTTTAAATCGTAGGTGAACGCCATTGCGTTTCCAGCTGATATGTAAATCTGATTGATATCAGAATCTTTTTTTTATTTTTTTTTATTTTATTTTTTTTTTCGTGTTATTCCATGAGACATTACAGGAGACGTCGAGTGTTAAATTTTTTCGAGGGTTAATTGGTTTAAACAAAAATATACAATAATTGTCGATCCTTAACATAGTGAACAATAATAACGTTCCCCTCGAGATGCATAGTTTTTCAAGCATGCCTCATTTTAAAGTAAAGTTTCGCATGAAACAAATTGAGACCAATTGAAACTATAAAACAAACGTTTCAAAAAAGTCTCAATTCGTCCTTCATTACGTGTCAGACAAACCTAAGTAACGAGCTTAATTTAATGTGTATCTTATCATAATAAGTGGTCTTCTGATTATGAAAAACTCACATTAAATATCAACAAGGTGTTGGATGAAAGGTGAATGAAATGAAACTTATCGAGACGTGCGGGAAACGAAAAAGAGAAACGAATAATCATTAAACCTCGATACATCAGTTACAAATCATATAACTAATAAGTGATCCTTCAATATGGTCTAATTTTAACTTAAATTATACTATACCATTCTTATAACTCTCAACCCGACATTTTGTGTCTTGAACATAATGAGACGTATTGAGACTAATTGAAAACATAACGGAAACGATTCAATGTTGGTAGGGGTAAAATTGTAATTTAGATAGCCTCATTGCATGTAGGCCCGAAATGTACAAATGCAAATTAGACTTAAAAAATTAAAAATACTAATTTCAGGACAAGTTTTTGTAATTCTAATGCAGCATACTTAATCATTTAAGGCCTAACTTACATATATAATTAATTTCGAAATTTTTCAAGATGGCGTAAAGTTGCACTAAATAATTCATCAATGATTCATCGTTATATGATTATATTCAATTTTATGTTATAACACTTAAACCACTAATTCCTCTGAATGATAGTTAGGCTGATGAAACCTGACCTCGGAGTATCACACAGTATGTTGCAGGGTGCTATGCATAATAAAAATTTGACTGCGAGCACCGAGCAGAAATCCCATCTACTTTGCTAGCTTTCGAATGCGCGTGCGGTTTAATGTCACAGACAATAGAAAAGGGAGGTCAAAAGGCGCCTTTATTGAGAGCGTCTCAGTCTTTTTTTTTGTTTACATATCACAGGTACGGAGAC
>CAJQUW010006313.1:0-179330 GCA_907163375.1 Prostheceraeus crozeri | reverse complement strand
TGAGTATGTATGCGGGGGGATGCGTTGTGCGGGGTTGATGCTGCAGCGTTGGTTTTGGTTTGGCTGTGTTTGGTGGAATTTGGTTGTTGGAGGCGGGTGTGGCTACAGGTTCTAATTGTGCGGCATTTGGTAGTAATGGTGTGCTATGCAATGCGATGTTATGGTGTTATGATGAATATGCGGAATTATTTGCTTCTTCTATAGTCATGGAAATGATGCTATGTGAATGGCTTTGATTTGTATGCATGCTGCTTATTAAATTTTGCTAGAGTTCACTTATAATCGGTTAATGGATAATATGCGGCGGCCTATTCTATATAATGCTGATGCTTAGTGTGTGTGATGGTGTGGTATTCGTTATAGTTTTGATGTGCTGGTATGGTATGCGTGGTTATTTGAATTTGGCTGCTGTTTTGGTTTTTGTGTGATGATGCGTTTGGGGTGAATGTTCGGGGTTCAATGTTTAATTTTTATTGGGTTTTGGTAAGGGGGACTTGTTTGTATGCTGCTTTGATGCTGCTTTGTCTTTGGAATGTATATTTTGGGGCTTGGTATTGGGTTTGCATGATGACGTTGATGACTGCGATGATATGCTTGGTGGTTTGGGGAATGACGTGATTTATGCTGTATGTGCCTGCTATGGCGGCTGGCTTTTAATGAGTTTTTAGTGGCTATGTATAGTGGGTGATTGGATTCGATTGGTTTAATGTGCTGTTATGATGGGTGTTTGATTATTGTCTTCTTTTGATACGTAATATGTGTTGTAATCTGGATGCATGCTGTGAATGTATGTGTTTTGGGATGGGATGGTGAATGAAGAAGATATGTCGTTGAATGCTGCTGGTGTTAAACATTGGAGGCTGCTATGTATGCAAATATGTATGTCGATTGTATGAGTGTATGTGATGCTACGATTTGTCGTGTGGTTTTTGGATGTTTAGTTTCTTTTGTTAGGTCATGCTGCGGATAGTTTGGGGAATGAGGTTTGTTATTGAGATGCTTGAAATGTGGTATGGATATGGTTTATATGGTTATTATAATGATGTATCTAATTCTCTTAGTTTATGCAATAGATTTGGGAGGTGCTGTTTTATAATGCTGAATTATGCATTTGAATTGCGGTATATGGTATGCTTCAGCTGTTATGATGCATATGACGTGATGCTGCTGTTATATGTTAATGGTAAGAATTTTAGATGGTGATTATTAATGCAAAGGGGATAAAGGAGTGGGGTAAGATTTGTGGTTTTAATATAGGGTATTGTGATGCTTATTATTGATTTTAGCAAGTGTTGGGACATGGTTATATGATGCTATGTTAATGTTTGCGATCTACTAGACTGTAATGTGCGATGATTGTCGCTTATGCGTAGATGGATTTGTTGGGAAATGTTGGATGAAATGCAATTATGCTGTTGTTGAAATCGGATTTAATTTGGTTATGAATGCGTATGTGCGATATGTGATTGTGGATAGAAGTTCGTATATGTCTGGATGTATGCTAGTATGAATTTATGATATATGAGGTTAGCATTGTGTCTGATAGATGCTGCTATGAGGGAGATGCCTTCTAGGGATCTTTTGATGCTAATTATGTTTAGGATGTATTGCTGTATTATGTCAGGTTTTGAATGTTTAAATATGGGATTATGTTTCGATATGTGTTATTGCGTTTATTTGTGTTAGTTTGTTGTATGATGCTTTTTCTCATGGCGATTAGTAATGTTCTGTCTGCATGCTTGCGGTCTGTGTTATGGAATGCAAATTATGAGCTGTGTGATATGATGCTTAGCGGGAAGGATGTTATTGTGAATGCGTGTATTAATAGTCTTATGGTTTCTATGGGGTTGGATGCTGTGCTGTGGCTTGAGTCTATATGATTAATGCCTGGTTTTTGGGGATGCTGTTTTAGTATGCTGCTGTTAGGTTAATGCTTTAATGCTGCTAATATGCTATGTGATGTGCTGGTGTATTTGATATTTTTTGCTTTGCTTTTTGAACTTATGCTTTTGTGTTTGATTATTCATGTATGATTAAGATTTGTTACAATCGCTGCTCTGTTGTTATTTGAAGTAGGCGTCGCTCATGCTGAAATATTATGCTGCGGAAATGAATATGCATCAGTTGCTGCTGTGGAAATGCATGGAGGTAATGCTTTCAATGATGTTGTTTTTGAATGCTCTATATGTATGCGTCTGGATTGCTGTTGCACGTGAACATATTAGATGTTTAGATGTTGGAAGAATCTGTGCTGAGGCGGGGTTGTTAATGATCTCTTTTTTTGTTTGGTTTGGGTGTATGCAGTCCGTATTGTGCATTGTCGGTTTTGCTAGCTGCGCGTGTGAAGCTCAGAGGAATGGATGAATATGTCGCGTTGGGCATTGGGATGGGGATGAATATGCTCATGCTTATAATTATTTGATTCTGTTTTTTATGCATTTTTTAATGCTGCTGTGGACTCTCCAAACTCGTCAAGCGATGATGACCAATAAATAAGCACACGCTTTTTCGATTGATAAATTTATTGTGAATGAACAAAGCTGAAAGGCAAGGTTGCAACTAGAGCTACGCGTTGTCATTTCACGTACGTGAAGTTATACATCAAAACACACATAAAGATGCTAACAAGTCCGATGAGTTATTGTCTACCTCCTCCCCAGTCTAAACGGGTCGGTCGGAGAATACATGGCGTTCGTTTAGACGTTTAAAATGTTAAGCACTACCACTTTCGGCCAGGGGGGTTGTAGTCAGGGTTGGTCAGTCCATTTATCCCTCCCGGTCCGAACGTGGAGGGATCCACGTGGATAAAAGAACCCATTTATCCCGGTTCCGGGATTTTTATGTGGATCAATTAGAAAGCACATTTTATGAAGGTTGTGTCAGTCAGCTTTCTGAAAAATAAAAAAAGCAAGGTCTATTGTAGCTACTATAACTCAATGCTATTCTAATTTCATTTCATATTTGAGATGCGATTGTGTGTAATATTTTTTCAAACAGTTTCCAGCAGTTAGTTTCTCTGGCTTTCATGACCTGGTTTTTCCATCATCATTCAAAATTCAATTCATGCCGAATATTTATTACATACATGTAGAGCGCAAAGCTATCGCAAAACTAGAGCGCACTAATGCATTTCATCGGCCCGCGTCAGTCAGATTTTTGTTTCCTCATTGTTGAGTGTCAATTCCTGGGCGACGGCGAGGCAGTGAGACCAAGTAGGATCCCTGAAGTACCTCGAATTTCACTTCAAGTACAAGTTACTCTAAAGAGATATCCACGACAATTACCGTATTCATTTTCATGCAGAAAAATGCATGTATCGCTTATCGAGTCGACAGCAACTCCGGCTGCTCTGCTGATGTTCTTATTGTGTTTATTGCCCCCTTATTGATGACGCCGTCGTGCTGTCAGTTTTCCTGAGACTGATTCGCACGCTCGTCCGGCTCTCCTAGACTAACTAATAATAGACTATCAACCTCTTTGGCAATTAGCCGTCAGTGTGATGATGTGTAAGATCCAAAAATATCAGCCAATGAGATTGCTCTCTGAAATTCTTAAGTAGTAATACGCAATTGCCATTATTCAGAGTGGACTGTCAAGGCAAGAAAAAAGACAAAAGGGCTGATCTATCTGTGTACGTGGTATGGTGAGCTCATGTGCTTTCTGCATGCAGGCATGTGTCGGCATCATCCTTACTTCCACGACACCGACACACCAACAGACACAGCTCCGCTAGCGGCAGTCGAGGCAAGAAGCTATGCCTCGCATTGCTTGAATGAAAGGCATGAGTGAACTTCAGTTTTCGATCAACATGCACTTCATGCGAGCATAAACCGCTTTGAAAACTAATCAGAATGACGACAATATATATGGAACGCTTGGTTTCTATAACTAGATTGCATTGCCTGCATTGATCCACATTTATCCCACATCCACGTGGATAAATGAAAATCCACGTGGATCTGACCAACCCTGGTTGTAGTCCATCAGACGACGGAGGGCAAGTGGAGGTTTCGGGCGGGACCAGCAGGAGGTGGAGTGTGCGGATTGTTCACGGTTTGTTGACGATCCAGTTTGTTCCCTATCATTGAGGTTTCTCGTTCAGGGCTCGTGGGTGCAGGAAGATCGTTGGCTTCTTCGGAGATTGAGTGGTCTGGTGTTGGCGGATCTGTGTTAGATGGCGGTATCGTAGATGCTGGCTTGAGGATTCTGAGTTCGGGATCGAAGTTCAATGTTGGAAGGAACTTCAAATCATCGGTAATACGGCGTGTCGGTGTCGGAGGATGAGCTGGTAAATACTTCCTTAAGAATTTGCGATTGCGGAGCGTTATGCGTCCAGAGCCATCCACCCGGACTACGTATTGGTCAAACTGCCTCACCTCAATTATCTTTCCAGTGCGGTCCCATTTTGTCGGATGTGGGCCAGTCTGGTTCTGAAGGCGTACGTGATCTCCGACAGCTAAGGGTGGCAGACGTTTTGTGTTCGCTTAGACGTTCCAGCGCTTTTTGGTGTCGGTTTCGTAATGCTTCTTCGCGAGCATTGAGGATGTCAATCCAAGTTTTGGGTTGAGGTTGATATCGTCCTTGGCAGGATGGGATGAAGTCTTTAATCGGTCGACCAAATAGGCACATGGCTGGGGATAATTTAGTGTCGGGATCCGGAGTGTTGCGATCCTGTAGGACGGCTCTACTCTGAAATGTATCCGTGTCTAGTTCGCCATTAGGGCCCGTGTTGGAAGCAATGAGACGCTTCGCCGTTTTGACACCAATTTCCGCTCTTGTGTTGGATGTGGTGTGTGGGTGCGCGACAGATGACAGACGATGGTGTACACCCCAATTTTTGAGGAACGTGGATGCGGATGACGAAGTGAATTCAGGACCGCCGTCGGATGCACATTCATCAGGGATACCATATGTGACGAAAATTCTGCGTAGACTGGTTATAAGGCCTTGGGTACCGTTGTGTGCACGTTCAATGATGAGCCAGTTGGAATATCGGTCGACTATGACGAGGTAGTTGTGTCCCTTATATTTGAAGTAGTCTGCGCATATACATTGGAAGGGTACGACGGTAACATCAATTCAGTAGGTGGGGCGCTAGGCTGAGAAGGAGCGTTGCGATTGCAGTCGCTGCAGTGGTTCCGTTGTGCGCTGACGTCTGTTGTGATGCCAGGCCAGAACACGGTGGAGTCTGCGCGGGCTAACATAGAAGTGACTCCTTGGTGAGCAGAGTGAAGCGTTGAGAGGACATTTTGTTGGAGCGATTTTGGTATCACTATGCGATCCTTGGATGACACCGTCGACAGAGGAAAGGTGATGCTTGAAACGGTGGAATTCACGTACAGCTGGCGGTAAAGCATTGTACGGTTCGGGGAAACCATCTTCAATCAAGCGTAGAAGTTGTTGCATGTCTGGATCGCTGGTGGTTGCTAGTCGGACCCTATTCCAAGTGATAGCGTTAGGTTGCAACGAGTCAAGGGCTGATGCGGCGGCGAAGACGAGATCGTCGTCGGAGATCGACGGTGAATGTTCTTCAGAGCGAATGAGGGACGTGAATGGAAAGAGGTGCGATTCGTTGCTGTATGCCACGTCGTCTGGTAGCGGCATGAGTTCCGGTTCAGTGGGCCAGATGGGAAGCGAGAGAGGGTGTCAGCGGCTTTGTGCTTCACACCAGGTATGTGGACCATTGTAAATCTGTAGCGAAGGGTCTTTTCCTTCAGGTTCCTAAGTCGGTTGTTAGGGATATCGTCTAGAGAGCGGTCGCCAAAAACTTTGAGGAGTGGCTTATGGTCAACGGCGATAGTGAGGTGGTGGCAACCAAGGACGAAAAAACGCGTTTTCTCGAGGGCATCTGCAACAGCGAGTGCCTCGCCTTCGATCGGAGGCATATCGGATTCAGCGCTGTGAGTGAATCGACTGCCCACTAGAGTCGTCTTCCAACCAACTGGGCAACAGAAGGGCGTGGTACGGTCACAGGAGCAGTGCTTTTGAAGGAGCCAGAAGCCGATGCCTGATTTCGACCAATCGGTGGCTAAGCAAGTAGGTTTGCTTTTGTCGAAGATACGTACACCTTCTTCAATTTCACCCAAGATAATGGCCTTTGACTCCTCGAACAGCAGACTCAGTTCATCGCTCCATTGGAAGGGTGTGTTGGGTTTTAGCAGATGGCGGAAAGGAAGTATGCGTTCAGTGGATGTGAAAGCGTAGGCGACTTGGTTGATAAGGCCGAACCAGGAGCGGATGTCCGAAACATTTTTCGGTTTTGGGAAATTTTGAATGGCGTCAAGGAATCGGCGACAAGGACGAACGCTGTCTGTGGAGATTTCGAATCCGGCAAATGTGACGGTGTGAGACGCGAAGACGAATTTGTCGGGATTGAGTGTTATTCCGTGGCGTCCGCAAGTGTCTAGCCACTCAACAGCTTGAAAAAAGCTTTCTTCAATGCTATCCGACCATAAAAGTGTGTCGTCGATGCACTTCGTTTTATTTGGGATGTCGGTGACAATTTCGTCGAATCTTCTCGAGTAGCCATCACCGGATGCGATGTATCCTTGAGGTGCGACACGATAGCGAAATCGTCCCCATGGTGTGATGAAAGTCGTAAGGTGACGGTCGTTTTCATGAAGTGGGACACTGTGATAACCATTCCAGCAGTCAAACACCGTTTTCACCTTGTTTGGAGGCACGGAGCGGGCCTGATGATACGGCGATTGTGTATGATGAGTTTCGCGAGTGGCAAATGAATTGAGGTTGGAAATCTACGGTGCGTCGTGGTTGACCGTTTTTCTTTGCACAGATAACCATGCGATGACACCAGGTGACAGGTTCACCGACCGGCACTGGTTCTATAACACCAAGACGTGTGTCCTGGAGTAGACCAGCTTTAACGTCATCTTGCCAATGAAGGGGGACCGGAATAGGTGTGTGAAACGCGACAGGTTCCGCATTTGGATCGATCATGATTCGTAAAGGTGGTCCCTCCATCATTGGAAGCGGTTGGCGATCGCAAACGATGAACGTGCTTGACTTGTAGTGTTGTAGCAGCCATGTTTGAAGACGTTCGCGGTTCTCTGCAGTTGCTGGGAAAGGTAGGGTCGTCGGTTTCTCAGGCCGAGGGTTGCGGCGTGGGGCATTGGCATTGAGCTGTGATGGCTGAGTCCGACGTACTGCTGGCAGTGGCTGCAGGGGACGCTGGCTGGCTCGAGGCAGCTTCTCCGATTGTCGGAAAAGTGTCCGATATTAGGCCGAGTTTGGTTGCAAGCTTCTCGACTGATAAACAGTTTGTCTGAGTCGTCAGTCACATAGGTTATTACGCAAGTTTCGTAGGTTTGCCCGCTCGAGGATTTGCCGGAAAGTCGGAGAATGACAGCACCAAGGATGCCAATACTGTGTTCATTAACCGCTCGCATTCGCATCCTGACCGGAACTAGTTGAGAGTTCGACATTCCGAGTCGTCCAGTAAGGTTGGTTCCGATGAGGAAGCTTTGGCAACCAGTATCAGCGATAGCATTAAGTCGGATAGATGCTGGTGGTACGGAGAGTTGTAATCCAAGGGCATGGTAGTCTTCAGTGTGGGTTGACGCGTTGATTTCGACAACTGGTTGTTCTTTCGAAGGCCCTCGCTTCCAGCGATCATTGAGTTCACAGTAGAGATGATGGTCTAAAGCGATACTGCAATTAGATGTGTCCTGGGTTGAGGCACAGAGAGTATCGAAGATCGCAGATTCCTCGGGGACAGGGGGTTTTGTCCCGTCTTTACTGCGACACATCTTACTGACGTGATGGAGACGACTGCGTGAGTCACACTGCTGATTATAAGCAGGGCAGTGATTTTTTCTGTAGGCAGGTGGAGCATTCTGTCCATGTCCTCGACGACCACAGTAAGAGCAGATATCTGCACCGTTGATTTTGGCTTCACGAAGATCTTTCGTTTGTTGACGGCGATATTGACTGCGGGCCATGGCTGCTGTTGCTCCCTGCGTCTCAAGAAGCTTGTTTGCGGAACGTTTTCTAGCTTCTTTTGCTTCGATGAACTGAAACACTGCTTCTAGGGACATGTTTTCGTTTGTGTGGCCAAGCAGTTCCAGTTGAATCTCCGAATCAGCCACACCACGGATAAAGACGTCGCGAAGAATTTGGTTTGTGTAGTTTACGCTCGATTTACAGCTAGTGCATTCCATTGCGTACTTGCATACACCAGCTTGTCCGCGGATGCGAGCGCCGAATGATCGAATTGTTTCATCGCGATCCTGTCGCATTTCGTAGAGGGCAACTCGGGCAACCATAGTGTTTTTCTCTCTGACGGCCAGAGTCTTCATCGCCGCTAACACATTTGTTTCGGATAGATTAATTAGGCTGCCGTCCACCGAACGTGTGAGATCTTTTCGAAGGTCTTCGTCACAACATTCTAATAGCTGTATGATGACATCCTTCCCAATGAGCTTGGTGGCATCCTTATAGTCCTGCCAGCGGGTGAGGAAGTATGACCAGTCTTCGCTTGAACCGGCCGATGAGACAGTTGGACGGCGTACCCGATCCATCTTTGCTGTAGCGCTGGATGTCGTGGATGATGTGGGCGAGCTGACGTGTGTTCCAGAGGCGTGTATTTGCAGTAGTGTAGCTGCCAATGTGTCGGATACGTCAGAAGTTTGGTATCCACAGAGCGGGAACGGACAGTCGTAGATTGGCATCGTGCTTTGTTCATAAATAAGCACACGCTTTTTCGATTGATAAATTTATTGTGAATGAACAAAGCTGAAAGGCAAGGTTGCAACTAGAGCTACGCGTTGTCATTTCACGTACGTGAAGTTATACATCAAAACACAAAGATGCTTACAAGTCCGATGAGATATTGTCTAACCAACGATGAATCACAGATGCTAGAAGGTCCCCTTCGGATCGAGTCAAAGCCCATGCGATCACTTAGCAGACGATAATAATAATGTGTTTATTTCGGATAATGAAAATCACAAGTTACAATTGAAAAACACAGCTGTCGTAGTAAGAAAGTGTGAATTACAATGGCTTGGATAAGATAGGAACGAACGTGAATGTCTGGAAGTGAAACACAGGCATGCGTAAATGCCCAGAGTTCAGGAGACTTGAGGGACATAATTGGGTATAACGGACGCTGAGCGTTCATGCACTTGTGAAAAAATCAGAGGACAAGAGAATGGATTGGAAGTGGAAAACCGGAGGACATGGGACTGGAGATGGGAAATCAAGGCTTCAGACATCAAAGATTCGGCAAAAAATAATTGGCCGATTAATCAGTGCTCCCCTATTGAAAATATCGGCATTGGTTGATGGAGAGTGACAGAAAAAACTAAAGAAGGTTGGTTTTCTGTATCGGCGCAATGAAGACAAAAGAGGCCTATTCACGCCTTGTGTCCTCTTAGCTGCAAGGCCTTCTTAAGTGAAGACTTTTGACATTAACTCAATGACCATGACAAAATGCCTTATTAATTCGGTGAAAAATGTATCCATCAGGAGTAACATTGCTAGATGACACACTGGGATCTAGCCTGGTTTTCGACAGCACCAGAGATATTGATGATATTTATATTGGTGGATGTTGATGTCGTCGTCATTGGACCTCAGTCGTCTTTCACTGCTGAAACTGATATTGAGATGGATTTTGAGCTTGAAGGGTTGGCTACGTTTCTTGTGTGTCTTTATTATTGTCATACACTATTTAAACACAAATTATGCCGTGCAAGAAAATGATGCGCGAAGCATAGGAAGGCATCAAAAAAAATACATAATAGTAACAATGGAATTACAATTCATAGCTGTAATAAATACTATGTAAAAAGACACTTATAGACACATTGCATGTCGCAAAAACTTGGAGAAATCAAAATTTTCCGTATCAACCTGCAAGTCAGGTAGGCCACAGAGGAGCCTGATGCTGCTATACGGGCTCTACACGGACCCCTCTGCAAAGCTACCCACACATGTCCGTGTCAGTGGAGCTGCATCGCCTTTTTTTCAACCAGTTAACCGTGCCTCCCTCTCAAAGCATTACCACTGGGTTCGTGACTCTCTGACTAGCGCCCATATTTTTGTGAATACGTTGTATCTGCCACATCTTTACCTGCAACATATGGGGAAGTGCAGAAGAGAACAAGAAGAGATGAAGGAAAGTTTCACCGCAAATGTGCCAATTTGTGCAAGAAAATAAACCTAATTCAACAACATGAAACATCTGATGACTCTTTATATCTGGGAAACCAGAGGGTGCTGCTAATTGAGACGGCCGAAGCCTACCACACATATTAAAAATACTAAGTGGAGATTCAGAATGAATAATTAATCAGACACTAATGGATTCAGTGACCAGTAAAATGATATTCCTGAGCCTGTTAGTTAACCGGTGCACGGTTGCAAACGGCCGACAATAAGCCTTTCCGACAAAGTAGTGACTAGAAGCATGAACTTTAGACGACAGTCTTATTGCGACTCCGTTTTCACCCTTTCGCCACTTTGAGGCCGCAGGTTGTACCTATAAGAACTGAAAATAGAGATTCTGTAGAAGCCCTGAAAAAATTCAGTTCATGGACTTTAGTGAAAGTTTCTAGCACCAAGGCAAACTTAAAACTGCATTTATGAAATATTGCAGAGTGCCAGTTCGTCTGGGCCTAGAATAGAAAAATGTCAACAGACGAGAAAAATTTATGCAGCAATTTCCTTTGCTGTGGACATCTTTAAACATTCTATATCTAGGCGAAATCGCACTCTGCAGTCTGATTGTCGACCGCACGACAAAGCCAGGATAAATGAGCTTAATGAGATATTGCTTAATTCTTCAAGTCTGGACATCTTCCTTTTCAATTTCAAAGATCACTATGTTTCGTGATGAATTTTATTTAATTGATGAATAAAGTTATAGCAATTCCACCAACTTCATCGCTACGACAACTACAAAATCATCCTTGAGATTGGGCATTGGTTCAGATGAACAGGGGGAAGAACCCTCAGATTAGTTGTACATTTCAAACGTTTGAGCTGCTCCATTGCTCATTTTTTCGGATTTTTCATCTCTCTAAATTATTCTCACCCCTGTGTCAAAGTCATGTGTCATGTCAGCAAAAGGAATGTTTTTTCTATTAGTTGTAACTTTCAAGATAAGTAGTTCATCTGGTACATCAACGACGGAATTATTAAATATTGAAATACTTTGGTAGAGGAAAATCTAATGTTACATGCGTGGACGTGGTTTCAGTGAACTCTTGATAACTTTGACTTACACTACGTGACACATGTGCAGAACTACTGATGTGTCAGTGTAGGTGCATGTCTGTCATAACGTTAACTTCATTCATCATTAATTTTGTAAACATGATTGTTAATTTTGAAAGGAACAAAGATATAACCAGTCTTATGTAGCCTATGTAATCGAATGTAGGCCTGATTAAAAGATTATCGGTCCGCTATTTCTTCATATTCTATTATCCTTATTTTCATATTTTATTTCAGTCTGAAAGCGATTCATGCAAACTGGAACTGTATATGAAAGATGGTAACACAGGTAGCCTAACTATATCACAAAACAATGACAAACGAACGTTCAATATAATCTCCTCCGACATGAAAATTGATCCCAAAGGCAGCTTAGATTGTGTTCGAAGATCCCGGTGAGTTCTAAAACATCAGACCATCGAACTTTAATATATCCAATAGAAACCATAGAAATCGGAATAGTTAGATCGATGGCCTGATGTGGAATCGCGCACGTCAGGAAGAATCAGCAATATCTATGAATACTAAGTTAGAGAATACGTAGAAGTCAACCATCCTGTCTATTTTCTATTTAGCTGTTCAGGTTTTCAGTGAAATAATTTGTGTTAAATAGATTGTTGATATGCTGTACCTATACAAGATATTCTCCTGATGAACAAAATGGGCCCGAATCGTAATAATAATAGCAGCTGCTTCCAGGCAACCTCGGAAAATCGATAACAATTCAATGCTGTTATTAAATCGAGTCGCCTGGAAGCAGTTTCTATTGTTATAAAAACAAACCAGGAAGATGGCGTCACAATGCGCGTGGAAAGCTTTGCCTGCTCCTGACACGATCTTGGAGAGTTTGCTTCCCTCGTCTTTGTGATCTTCACGCCGCGTTAGCAGTTCGATTCCCAGCCGGCAAGCCAAATTTCATTTCTACCCCGTGGAAGCCGGAGACATTGATTTTTTTTAAACCGAATTGTGATGTCTAGTCTTCAATTTTTCGATTGCAGCACTCCATGGCTAGACCAATGTATTGGAATATACAGCCGTCGTCATTATTATCCGGACAGGTTGATTTCATTAATCTTGCAATTTGACTGAATTTAATCTATTTGTCGTATTTGATTTCGCAGTTGCTGATCTATTTTTGGTCATAAATGATAATGAGCCATTATTTGAAGAAGATGTACTTATTATTTGCCTGATTTCTCGACATGACAATGTTAAATCAGCAAAGTAATTTAGTATGAAAAATGCGTGAAATTAAAAAATATGTAGTAATTTACTTGTACATGCGTATTTAAATATCTTACTATACCAAAATCTAATATTATGGAAATTCTAAATCACTCTCATCTTGGTGCCTTTGCAAAACCGCGTGAACGAATAATCGTTCGTAAACGTCTTGGAACATAAGAGACGCAGATTTTGGAGATCTTTTTTTACTGAATTAAACTGGAAGCCATCCATGAAGGATTGTGTGACACGAATTCACTCCTGCTTGATGGAGCTCTCCGGTGAAAAACATTTCCAAATGTGCTCCACAAACTTTTTATTGGGTATATGTCGGTACTCCGTCCCGGCCAATCATTGATTCCATCGACGCTGTTGTCTTCGAACCACTTCAACACTGACTTGGCTCTATGATAAAGGTCGTTGTCATCTTGGAATACAGAGTTCTCGTGTGGATCCCGTCGAGTCAGTTTCAGTTCTCGGTTGAGAATCTTGAGAAAACGAACTGCATTTACTGGTTAATTTTATTCAAGAACACACAATCGGCCGAGACCATGTTGTCGGACATGCAATCCCAGATCATTACAGACGCAGAATGCTTCAAGGTAGGTAGAAAATATCAGGATTTTTACCACTATCCAACACGACGCCGAACTTTAACAGAACCACGAGTGCCATAGAAGTCAAACTTTGATTCATCAGAATATATGACACGTTCAGACGTCTTCAGAATGATTGGCATAGTGTTCTGCAAAATTTAGTCGCCATAGACGCTGTAGCGCTCTGAAGAATGACCTTCGACGTGATTTGAGGCCAGCAGAAAAAAGGCGGCATCGCTCAGTTTTTCTCATTTTAATTTTCTAAATTCAGTGACTTTCGAATGGCGGATGCTGACCAGATTTCTTGCAAGCACAATGCCATCTGCGCAGATATTCGTAACCACAGATACCCGTAGAATAAAGTAGAACGCTAAATCTGATAGATGGCTTCGTGGTCACGACCAGTCTGTACTGATAGAAAATTGCGCCACGTCTGTCATAAAATCCGATCAGGTTACAGATTTCAGAGCACTCTTCAGAACCAGGAGAAAGTATTCCATCAACAATATAATCTTAATCAGTCTCAAAACAAGCTATCAACTAAAGATTATGGTCAAACGGTTGAAAATTGTAAACAATAAACTCTGTCCGAATATTAACGGCCATGGCTGTATATTATCTAATGCAAATTGAATTATAAACGAAGACAAGATCAAATAAAATACGAAAGCAAAGCTTTCGACTGAAGTCATCGTTAATGCAAAAAATAACAACCTTCTAAGATACCTTGCAAAAAAGAAAGACTGTTGTTTATAATCATCATATCAAAATTCAAGCATGAATGCAAATAGATCTTTCTGTGTGTTATATTTGCTATAGGCCTACTTAATTAAGTCGAAAGCTTTGAAACGTATCTTCGTTTTGAATGATCTTGTCTTCGTTTCAAATTCGACACATACATGTAAGTCAATGGTGAACAATATCTTTCCAATGCAAACCATGGTCTTCCGTGTTATCTTGGTTATCTGCTTTAAATAGATGACCAGTGCCATGTGATGCAGAATAACCATGTTCGCTAATTAAAGTTCAATTTTCGCTGAAAAACGTAACTGTTCCACACTAGTTTCATAGTGTCTCCAATACAGATAAAATATCATTACAAATCAAACTACTCCACCGTCAACAGGTTGACCAACATAACACAGAGAAGTTGTGCGACGTAGAAGGATCGTTTGCGACATTTTCCTTTTGCATAGCTGTAAGCTGGGATAAGTAATAGACCGTTAAAAGAGATCTACTCGTGAAGGCAAATATGGTATACAGTGCACCCTGCATCATTACAATTTAAATTAAACTGCAAATTTGTACATTTGTTGATATTGAATGACATGTAATGAATACTGCACAGCATAATGAACGGAAATGCCTTCAAACTGGTGTTGTGAATAAACATAAACTGTTAATGATAATGAATCACTCAAATATTGATACTACGTAATGCCAATGGCATAACGATCAGTTGGCAAATACCGTGGGTTACTGCAGGCATCATCAACAAATTTGAAAATATTCTTGGTGATAAAATATGTATAAATCATAATTCTGAAATACTGTGACCGATTTATTCGTAGACGGTGGCGACAAAATGTCAAGACCATACCTTTTGGAGGTCATATCATATGGAACTAGCAGTCCGATGCATATTTTGACCACAAATCCCAGTACCTGAATTTTTGAACTCATCTTTTATTTCAGAGAAACAAACTTTTGTCAGAGTCTTGCGTCAATTAAAAAGAAGTTAACAATACAAGCCACAGATGATACATACTCAGCGACACGAGAAAAGATTCAACTCGCAGAAATTGACGCTAAGAAGAACCAGTAAGTGAAATATTGGTGTATATTCTACCTACATGAATTGAGCATTATAACGTGGAATGACGAAGTTAATTTGCATTCAAATTATAGTGTCCTCGCGTTAAGTTGTCCACTTAGTAGACGCTGAACTAAAATCCTTCAAATTCCTGAATTTCGAGCATAATAGAATAAGTCACTAATTTCATCGAAACTCATTTGTCAAATTAAATGTTTAATTCTTCTGCTCTACAGTATAGCTCCTAGGTCTTCATTCATTTTAGAATATGACGTGGAGTGGATTATCGAAATCACAACTGAACACTTTTTTGTATTTTTCACATGCAACAACTTATTCCATGATTATGCTATGTTCATGGCATGTAATCATGCAATAAATTATAGCTCATTGTGTCTATGTAGTCTATAGTCTAAGTCATGTACAGGATGTCCGAGATTTCTCTAATTTGTGATCTAGCGTTATCATTTCCTGCCGGATGTTGCCGGAATACATGATTAACAGATGGCTTCTATTATATTTGCGTTGACTTTGCTCTGTTTTGATAATATCAATCAGGAAATATTGAAAAGTCCTATCCATTTTTTAATTGTGGCCTGATGCATTCAAATTTTCAACTTTTTGAAACTTATTGTTCTCAGACACAGAGCACATATTGTTAATTGTATTCTACGACGGGCCCTGATGTCACTTTTCGACCTACGTTATCTGATTCAACAACTGAATTTAGCTGGTAAATATTTGATTTTCCAATTTGGTATTATGCACCCCTTCCACCTTTCGTCTAGCTACTGCCATATCAAACTGAAAGGAGTGAAATACATCCTATTTTCTTCGTTAAATGTTGTTTCTTAGACAAGATTAGAAATTAGAAAATCAAAGCCAAAGTGAGCACCAAGTCACGGGAAAGAGCATAGCGATTTCTGTGACACAGTTACCAAGTAGTTACTTGAACGGTAGCTGTCATGGTCATTGGATCGAGTGTGCATAGGCCTATATTAGTCTGTTTTAGTAACTTCATGTGTTGCTTGATAATGTTTGTGATAAACATGAAGTCTTTCACGTAAATCGAAAATTTCTACGGCTAATTCATTAACCTATGTACCAGTCCATAATTTGAAGTGCCTTAGCAGTTAGGTCGAACAAATGTGACAGGAGAATTGGCTTTAACATCTTGTGAAAAAAGGTGTAGTTGTCGAGAACCGTCCTTAACATCAACTTCAAATAACGAGTGGAAAGTTCAGTCAAATCCCTCTTCTCCATGTCGCTTCCAGTAGTAACCTTGACACAGGAAATTTAAATTCAAAGAATAAAATTAAAAAAAGCAGAATTTTAGCTGGACACACACACCACTTGATCACTAAAATAATAGATATCTCTGTGATGTTTGCCCAAACTGTATCACTGCATCTTGAATTTGTTATGTTCAATTTCCGCTAAATCGACTGAGGATGCTTTCGATCATGAAATGAATTTTGCAATTGCAATTGTATTTACTGTAAAGCAACTCTATGCTGCCATCATTTACTGCATTGAGAATACAGAGGACGACAAGATAGACATGATGCAATTCGGCGTTATGTCATTTGCATCTACATGGATTTTATATCTGATCGCAGCTATATGCAAACATACACATGTATTTGGGAATGTTCAAGTTTTTCATAAAATCCGCGATAAAGATACCACATGGCATCTCCACAGCATGTAATGTCATGTGAAATGTTTTGAAAACATCTAGAAGACGCCCTTAATCAAAACAAGATTGGCCTGACCCAGACTGGTTGTTAAGTAACAAGCGCAAATATTCTCAAAAGTTTAACCACATTTCTCCTTTCACGTTCTGAATTGATTGTGATCAATGACTGTGCCACTCAGTGACTATATGTGATTACATAGTTAGGTTATGAGAACATATCTAGTAAACGGAACGTATGTCTTGAAATGTCAATCCACAACCGAGAAATACATAACTGCTTCTTATTTCTGTAAATACTTGAACACAGTAAGAAGTTTACTAAGAGTCAATAATTTATTAATAGTTCTTCCCATTGTCAATAAAGAATTTACTTATTCTGAAAATCTGTCATGATGTGATCAGTTTGATTCTAAAATTCATCTGATGGTAATCACAGACTACAATATCTTCAACCCTCAAACACTGCTGAAAATGTAAATTGCCGCTAGTTTTTAACTTTAACGATAACGGTGTAAAAGCATTTTCTGTTTCAATCAACCAAAAATATGAGTGCTGTAGGCCTGTCTTAACATATAGGATAGAACAGGATGGACGAATACGTCATGAGTTGTGTTTTAGAATGAAGAAGGCATCATTTTGTGATCCACGCACAACTCGCTTTTGCACTTGCAGTTTCAAAACTTCACAACATACTGTAAATGACTAGATACGAAAGTTACTCGTACAAGTATGTGCAACATGATATCAAATTCATGTGCAGATTGAAACTAGCAATCTACTTTCTGAGGACCTTTACTGAAGCACAGAAATTCATTTACTGAGAAGCTGAACAACTGATCAACGAAGATATACCACAATACTTTAATGCAAATAATTCGCATTGATCGATTTCTAGTCTACGTTTGTCCAATTATCTAGTTCTGTTGAACTGTAGTGTGCATTGTATCTGTATACACTATATCAAAAGTTGTCTTCTTCTACACAAGTCAGCAGCACGAACTGCAATAACATGAGTGACAAATGCTACAACATTCGCAATATTTGGTAAAAATTGAAATTTACTCAAATTTGCCTCTGATGGGATTGTGGGACATATATGTCCCGTGAAGGAATACCTCAAAAAATCTCAGAAAATCAATAGATCAGATCATGATCTAGAATCAATATTTGGTCATGAAAATTTAGTCACTTGAAAATGATGAAGCTTCAGTATTTGAAATTAAACGATATATTTTTAAAAATTCAAATCATAAATGCATAACACTTTACAGTAGTGACTTAACAGTGAACTGCCCTAGACCTGAAATGCTATTCATATAATGCTATTATACCACACCTAGATGACACTAGCGGTCTTGTGCTCCCTTGCAACGTATGAATTTACTCGTGGGGCACATGTCCCTTATCTATAAACTAAGAAGTACTCATGGATGCATTGATTAACTGTTGACCTTCTGGTATCTGCAATAAAAATATACTGCAAAAGAATTGAGGGATAAGCATAGATTTATTAGTAAGATTTGCTCCCTCGCAAAAAGCATCACTCATAGATGAGGAAATTACTTTCCCTGAAATCAGCCATTGTTGATGTTGTAGCAGCATTGGCATCCCATATTATTCAGGTTTGACATGATTGCTTTACTTTGCACTAATTTTGACGTACTGTTACACGTTTTCATTTTTTGTGCAACATGATAAAGATGTAAATTAGCAACATCAATATCACAGATTTTGATGAGTAGGTAGACATGCATTGATCTTACTCAGCTGATGCATGTCTCAAAAATAGTACCTTGATTGTGTTGTGTGCACAGCTGTCACTGTGCAGTCGACATAATTCATGACTATAAGGAGATCCATTCATGAATTTGAGCATTAATTATGGTGATGAATGGAAAAGTACGTGTATATGAATGAATGAAAGCAGTATGTGACAATCACTTGAATTGCCAGGTTTAGCATTTCACTGAAATTGTGCTTTCCAATGAAAGATCCTACGTATGTTTTGCATTTCCGCTTCTCACAACCAGAAAAATATAACACAGTATGTAGTTAGAATTGAATTTGGAGTATAAAATGAAATTGAAGGAATATGAATATAATGTCACTTTCGGCAAAAGTTCTACATTCAAGTATGTATGTAAACGACAGTCAAACCATTGATATGCTAGCGAATCGCTGGTGATAAATGAACAGTGAAACTAAAATTCGTCGAACGAAATAACCGAGAAAATTGAAATATGAAACATACAAGGTCAAATCAATGAAGCAAAATATATTTTAGCTATAATAACTTTCAGAAGACACTATGCAACAAGATACAAAACCAACGCTCTTGGCATACTAGTGCCAGAAGTCGAAGGATGAATTTTTAGTCGATGATGCCGGTGTTGAGCTCCAAACTAGTTTATCACAAATTACAAAGTAGTTGTGACTCAAAAAAAATGCCGATCATCAATCTGGATTAGCATATGAATGCTCGTCATGTCCGGTATAAAATTCGTAAAATTATATTCAGAAAGACAGAGTATCAATTCAATTATCATACGATCACTTTGATTATCAGCAGTGTCCGAAAATTGATGTCTTGAGGCCCTGATTTTTCACCTTTAGTATCGTGGTTCGTTAAATGATCGTCACTTCACTGGTGTCCTTACATATGTGACCAATATTTGGTCGTCATCGCTTCACAAATATTTGGAGAGTCCGTAACAGTAGCCCTTGACATGTCAGAGACTTTCGATCTAGTTTGGCACCAGACTTTTATCAATAAGCTTCCAACATCTTCTATGCTGAAGTGGATACAACATATCCTGACTAATCATTTTATTATAGTTTTGTTAATGGATTGCCTTTTTATCGGTTCAGTAAATGTGAATTTGGATAAAAATATCAATTGTGTCATTTACTTCAATCTACACGTAGGTCGAGTTCTAATTTTGGAAATATGATATTGCCATTTGCTGTATTTCGATATTTAATACAGTGTGTAATTATCACCTCTGTGATCTTAAGTATGTAACTTCTTATCGACTTTTAGACAATGGGTAGTATTAGTTCTTCCTAAGTCAGACTTAATATTAAGTATTCGTATTATCTTCGACATCATTGTAATCAATGGTTGAATTTTTTATATCATATTGTTTCTACTGGATTCGTTTTATAAATTTTGTTTCATGCGTTGGACCTTCGGCCGGTCTTGATATTTTGCCAATTTTACAAAAATGACTAATAACTAATGTATTCCTAATACCATAAGTAAGGAATATGGTGCTTTAAAATCTTCAAAGGAATTCTAACTTTGCAACATTATATGCAGAAATAAAAACTACAAAACCAGAATTTTGTTTATGCCTGTGTTCTAAAAAATATGTTCTATTTTGTCTTTGATTGGACTCCAGCACCACCTCTAATTTCTAGTAGACACCCTATTTGTCGTCAATTACTACGTCGTAACTACGCTCTCAATAATACAAGTAGATGCACGTTTATTATCATTTGAGGTAAAATTGTTTCATGAGAGGGAATTCTGACCATTAATGCCTGGGGCAATAGGAGATCAAAAGCGAAATGTAACATGCGGATATCATCAGGAGATACAGTGACTTAAGATATAAATCTGTAGATTAAATTGCGAAGGCATGTAAATTCATGAAGTATGATATATACATATGGCATAACTTCAAGTAATGATATCGGAGTGTACTTCTTTTGATGAAAGGCATTCCGTAACTTAAGTAGATCGAAAAGAGAAGTTCAATTCGCTCACTCCAACTCGTCTTGTTATCTCATACACTCTCATGAACGCAGCTGCTAAAATTTTGTTGATGACGTCAACTTCAATATTGAATCATGTGATCACTGGAAATGTAGCTTTCAAATGATTTGGCATTGCCAACTTATTGCATGTCTCTGTAAGATTCAACAGAACCTTTGTCTGAAATATTAGTGTATGTATTATATAATGTATGTAGTTAAAATGATGTTGATGGCTGATAAGATTTGTGTTTCAAGAGCGACTTAATTTTCCTGCATGTTCCATTGCTATCATTTGCAAGATTTTACAAGACACTGGCTGGATTGACAGTTATTATTCATGAGAATTTGACATCCATGTACTGCATTAAAATCGCCACAAAAATGAATAGAAGTGATCAATAGTGCATAAATTTCTATTTTCATTAATTTCTGCAAATTCCTGATAGGATGTTTGTCAGCAAACATTTTCGCTCCCCTTTTTGTCGTACAAGCAATTATGTGAACTCATTTATTCCGTGGTCATGTATTTTGTTCGATAAGCTATTGTGTCAGTCCACAACTAGAAAGTGAAGTCTGATTTTTCTTAATGTCACACTTCTTTTCACTTTTGTTCGTTTGTACTTTTCTTCATTGTTGTAGCTTGTAATGCATGCGATTTTCAATTTAATGAATAAACATCACTTATCACTTAAATTTCAGTTCAGCTTAAGTATCTGCAAGCTATTATTGCTCGATTTTTTGGTCAGTTTCTTAATAATATCTGTTGCTTATTGAATGATCTGTTTGAATTTTCTAGCCACAATCAATCATGAGATGAAATTATACCTTAGATAATATTGAATTTTAATGAAATATTTTTGGTTTTTTATTTAGCCTGAGAGCCCTTCTTCCGCAAAATAGAAGTAAATGATAGGATCTTATAAGTCCCTTAAAGCTAAAATCTAGAGTTCTAACATTTTCATTGTTTGTTTTTAATTTTGCGGGAGAAGGGATAAAATTATATGATCTCACAAATACAATGTTAGTTATTGTCAATGTACACAGGTTCATCATCACCAGTAATTTTTGGATTTAGTTATTATAGTTGTTGTTCTCATTGTCTCAAAAGCTGAATGCTTGATTTGTTGATTCGTTCATGATTATTTGCGACTTCGTTGCTATTCATCAGATTGACATTCGGTGATGCAGGAATGTTTCGCATAGAATTCTGAGTACAGTTGTGCACATTGTCACTTAGTGATATTGAATTTAGCCCTTATATTTCATATGAACTTAATGACATGGATGTGTTGTATGCATGTGATATTTTCTCGGCTGCTTGAATTCTTGGTGGAATCACTGTTTTGGCAGTTGTGCAAATAAACTGACTCGACAAACTTCAAATAGGTCAATGATTGTGGCAACCTTTTTTAAAATGAAGAAACTAGTTTTTCTTCGTCCAGTGGAAACGCTATGGCTGAAAATTTTGTAGACTCTTGCGATTGTGTAGCTACTTCAATATTGTACGAAAACCAAATAACATGGTGCAAGCTTCACCAACATCAAGCAGAAATTATGTGATCCAAAACGGGAATTTCTCCTTTCTCTTTCTGAAGCTTTACAACCTCTCGAGGAATTTGAGCCTTTGTTTCAAAGTAATGGATGGCAAAGATTCCGTGGAAAGTGTGATATGTGAAGATGAGTGATGGGTCAACTTAGTTGCCTTAATTTCTTTCAAATTGGTATGGTTGAATGTACGCGGATAGTGCATAGGTGAACGTCGCAGACTTAAAACCGGACGACATGGCGGAATCTAAGAAATCTGCCATGGATTTTTCAAAGTTCCAGAAGACCGATGCCATACTTACTTTTAAAAAACAAAATCCTTCATTCGTGTCAAATGATCGATCCTGGACGCCACAAGAACTCGGGTTTTGTGAAATGGGCATATAAGTTATCGAAACAACTTACCTGAAGTAATATCTACGAATGAAATCGACTCGCTTGTCGTTCGGATGTCTTGGAAAATTTGGTAGAAAAGGGCCTTTCTCAGTGCTCCTACCCGAGATGCCCGAAAAATTGACGTGACGCTTGAATAATCTTTTGTTGAATGCCCGAGAGTTGATAGAGGATTATTTGATATTAAATTTGATTATTTAGATATTGGTATATGCATCTACTGCAGTAGGCTATGTGGATATTATTCGAAATATGCTGCTTCAGTTTTGATAGAAAGTACCATTCATGTAATAATGTTAAGAGTCTCCTGTTTACTTTCACAATGTCATTGAATATCAGGACAGCAATACAGCCTAGATCAATAGCTCCTGAGGTGAATTGATAGCTTTTGCATTACAAAATTCACAATAACATAAATCATGTATTCGCATGAAATTTATACAGAAAATCATGTTTCGATACATTGTTTTTTTCTTTTAGACTACATGCACTTGTCTATTCCTGATTTTATGTGGTCATTGTGCGATTTGATGCAATTTTATCTCTTGAAAATCATTATGACCATGTTCTAACCATGTTTCATGCCAAAATCTCACGTTATTGCGCTACATTTATGCGTATGAAGTCCTGCGTTTTTCATAACATGATTTATATGATCCCTTTCGTTACATGTTTCTTGATAAGAATAAGTAAAGTCATCTACTATACAGACACGTTTCCTTTCATTTTTACATTCGTGATCGTAGCAAAAAAATTCCGTCCTGAATAATCTGAAAATTCATGATCACACCACTGCTTCTGATATTCCTTTGGTGAATGAACTCTTTTGAGTCTGAGATTTTGACATTGCAGTATTTTGCGTAACTGCATCTAGCGAAACCTGGTTTTGTGAAATGATTTATATGCTTTCATCTTACAGGACTAAGCAAATAAAGGGCAGTTCATCGCGTAAAGGAAGTCGTCATATACGAAACCCTTCTCCTGCTGATACAACCAATCGAAAGCCAACAGCATCTGTTCTCAATGAGAACAATGATTGCGGAGACAAAGGAAAGAAACTTCCGCCTATAATGAGGCAATCTGTTGCACTAGATAAAGTAGAAGCATTGATAAATAAAACTCAAACTGGAAGCTGTACATCTTCTCAAACGAAGGCTGGGAAAATGAATCCTAGACTAGCTGAGCATTCGCTAAGGTAAGAGATAGAGGTTAAAGTGAATTTGATGTATTATTCATTCCCTAGTCATTATATGTTCAAAGCAGCAGTATCCCCTTACATTGGTCCGTGTTCCATGCAATAGTCTATTAAATCTAGACAATCCCAAGACCCCGAAAGGAAAAAGTTCAAGACGTGAAAATAAGATGATATAAAACATTACGGGAACTACAAACGCTCCTGACTTGTTTGCCATCATCAGTGTAGTGCACCCTATTTCTTTGATCATGGAAAAGAAAGGAATGTCGCATCCTGAGACGAAAGTACATGTCAAATCAGTCGACGAATTTAGTGAATATTATCGTAAGGAGATTGGCAAGCATCAGAATAATTAGAGATTGCTCTGAAATTTGCTCATTTAATGCCATCTTTCATGAATGAACATACAATTGAATGTTTTCGACTCCGTTCCCATTTCCTTCTGTCGCTTTTAGTTTTGAAGCTTGTTTGTTTTCTAAATGATGTCTGTAACATTAACACCTCTAACATTGAACATTTTCCGTGTCAATGTTACGTGTTTTCTCTAGAAACGGGCGAGACTAGGAAACAGCCATGGGATTTATGTGCGGGTAAGGTCAGTAAGCGATCTACTGACGGGTTGCCGGTCGATCAATATCATGGTTTTCACATTTCCGTTTGATTTCATATTATACTTTATCGGTGTTGGGTAATTTATTCCTCTTAGTCATGCACGTGCCAGACGCCACTGTAGCTCACCAATGCACTGTTGTGATTCCATTATCCATATTTTCTAAACATCGATTTTTGTAGTGTGGACAATCTAAGTTTTTAATCCCATAACTAGCCAATTTGATGAATAAGCGACTCTCACGGATTTACGAAACATGCGATCAATCAAAGAAACATGAAATATAACTGCATATATCAATTGCAGTTCGGTACATTAGCTACTTTGGTTTGGTAATGTATTCAAGGGATTATGCTGATTTTGCATCTCATGTAAGTCCTACTGTGGACATCACTAAGTGATGACAAATTTAATTAAAAATGGAAAAGTGACCAAATTTGATATATATTTTAAATCTTGTGACCATAATTTCAAGACATTGGAATAAACAGTTGATCAAATTAAACTAAGGATATATTTGAAAATGTCTTGACTAAAGAGCATATTTTGTTGATAGGGAAGAATCAAGAATAATTTGATATTATCTTATTATTATTCTCTATCAACAAAATGAACTAAGGAGCATAACCATGGTTCATTTAAGCCATTTCAATTAACGCTTCATTTGTCGGGCTAATTTTATTTCTGCCATATCAGTCTGTATACTATACCATTCTTGAAATACATTATTAACGTCATTATTTCTCATTTTGATTTGGAAAGACCGACGTGAAAAACGATGGCACACATTGGTTTTTGTGGGATATATTTCGCAGAGGCGTCCGTTTCACATCGTCAAGCAGCTATAGAGCTTTTTTCATGTATTGTATGGGACCACCGAATCATTTGTAGTGAATAATAATAATCGTCTATATTTATCATAGCCTCAATATTGGTAATCGTGAGGCAACATATAAATCAAATATAACATCAAATATAAAATGATCAACAAAAACAAAAGTTAACGAAAGCCAAGATTGTAAAGACGTATCATTGTAACTTTAAAAGATTTGATGATGACACAAGTGGCATACGATATGTTCTTGAATGCATTTTCATACTTGGAGCCAAATAATGAAGTGGATGAGAAGAATCAGTAACCATACTGTGAAACAACCGAATTCCCAATATCTATCGACAGTATTCCAACGGTAAGAATTGATTGCACATGCAACTTGATTGACCACAGATGATCTTGTGAGCTCTGGATTGTACTCGTTCAAGTAAATTAGAATTTTTCACAGAAACGTTGCAATGAAGCAATGAAGGATTGCTTACTTAAAATCGACGTAAGAGAACTGATAAACAGATTATATTGGCAATAAATTTTAGTTAATAGAATTGTTATGTAAAAATCTTGTGTCATTTGTTTTCTAAATGAACTTTGTGACAATTTCTAAAATCTAAATATACACCAATCAATCTATAAAACACAATGTAATTTGTTGAATGAAGCAGTAATTTAATAGAGAGAGTTTTATTGATTTACAACCAAAAATTACATCGACATTTCTGCGTAACGATTCATGAAACGGACGGTGTATTGAACTGTAAAAAACTATTTAGAATAAAGCTTATAGGTAAAAAATGGATGAATGGAACATTTTTAATTATTATTATACCCGAGTTCGTGTACTAACTGCAGAATCCGTTAAATCACCATTTTTAATTCCATCATGACAATACCATTTTTCACTGTTTCTGATTGTAGCAGTGAGTATAAACAATGCTCGAACGTCATGCCTCTCTCATACTATTGGTTTGGACGGTGCTGACGTGCTAAGTAGCCAGACTTTTCTGTAGTGTTGTTAAGTTTTTGGTCATGATGCCCTTTCTGCTGACTTCCAATGACACTTTGGGGACTCGCCCTTTGAACAAGTCGCTAGACCAAGCACTTAACCACTGACTGTGCCACGGAGTGAACTGTACAGGGTGGCTGACATCATGCAAAAACCTAAAAACCTGCAAAAGTCCTGAAAATGGTTAGACCTGCAAAAATCATGCAAAAGTCCTGTCAAATGGTAATCAATCCCGCAAAAAGTCACCTTAGTCAAAAGAAGCAGTATTTTTAATTTATCTATCTCTGGGAATTATAATGCTTGTTGTACTAATTTAGTGTCTTCTGGCTCTGATGTACCTGCGATCTTAACTGTATTGAACAATTATAAGACGACAGTTATGGAAAGAAGTATAGTTGGCCGATAAAGAAACCGAAAGAAAGCGGCTACGCCTTCTTCTCGACCAAGTGGATTCAAAAGTAAATGAAGTGACGATTTGATGCAAACACTCTTTTGTACTCTAGTAACTGCCAAAGATTATTACTTTGGAGGATGCCGAACCAATTATTGTAAAGGAAAACTTGGCAATTCTTATCATCTAACGTTTTCGACCAAGCACCGCTGCGCTGGTCATGACTCATGGTCACGAAATGGTTTAATTTTCTTATTTTTGATCTCTACAATTTTCACTCAATAGATATTTGCATTAGTTTCATAGCAAGTAGAGCAACATGAATAAAGTCCTGGATATCAAGTAATATAAAGAATTGACAACTTAAGCCAGGTTGTGGTCTTGACCGGTGGTATTTGATCGAAAACGTTCGATAATGAAAATGGCAACGTTTTCCCTTTTTGATGTTTGAGCATCTCACATAGTAATTTGATGCACACATGCCTATCAGCCAGAGATTGTTATTTTTTTGGTTTTGTTCGAATCAAGAATTTCTTTTTCTGGAAAGTTATGCTACAGAAATGAATATACATTGTTACTTGTTGTACCAACTACGTTTTCTTCATTCGTCACGTGCGACAACCTACTGTTGCAGTATTGATAATTATGCATTCCTTAATAAGTTGTAGCAACACAAGAAATCATTTATTGGAACTGTCCATCGACTGAAGTGCTTGATAAGTGATTACTATATGATCATGCAAATTTCTTAAAAAATCCTTCAAAAATCATACAAAAGTCCTGCAAAATTGAAGTCGGAAAACGTTAGCCACCCTGACTGTATTGTAACAGAAAGAATAACACTATATTAATATAAACCTTAGACATGTAATAAAAGCTGTGTGTGAACGGCAAATATTTGCATTAATGAATCGCGTGATCACTACAACATAATCTCTAATCAATAGTCACATGTTTCTCGTGTTTAGAATGATATTAAAAACATAAACGCACAACTATTCGAATGTATGTTATGCCTTTGTCGTAATTGTGAAACCTTCATGTCTGTGATATTGCGTTCTTTAGAAGAAGCGGAATTTAATTAAAGATATAAAGTAAAATGATGAAATTCATATTTTTAATCCACTCATAACTTGAAATGAGAGACCTAGAAACAGCATTACAGCGACAAATTGATAAGAGAGATAAAATTGAAGGACATGCATATTGATCCCACCTGTTATCGTAAAGAGTTCAATAGAAATAGAATGACATGATTAGTAAAACTACCAAGTTCACATTTATTCCCGGAGCTACTCGTGGTTAAAACCAGGCGACATAATTTACTGCCTGCACCATACAACTTTTAGATTGTTTCAAAGATTTTTGAGCAACCAATCTTATATTTAATCAACACAATCCTTAAGCAGAAGATTTTCAACTTTTAAATTAGATATTAAAGTCTTGGAAAATTATCGTACCAGCATGGACAATGAGTTTTCTACCGCCGACGGCGCAGTTATTAGAATAATCCAGTTCGATTTCACTCATTGACTTCTTGAAGAATTCAATCTCACAGATTCATATATGATTGTCAAAGTTGAAATGTCTTTGCTACCATATCCGCTGTCATCTGTGTCAGTGACAAATGATAGCAAAGTCGGCAACTTTCTATTGGTTCCCTAATCGCTAGTGCGCTAAGACAATTGAATGCATGTGTGCACCGAACTGCATGTACATTTATCCATCACAAGCATCGACGCACGACGATGCAGAATGGTCACATTAGAGCTGTAGCCTTCTGTCAGTTCTTAATTATTGCAGGGATCATACAGGTTCTGGAAATCCTGGAAAAGTTTTGGAATTCATTGTTTCATAAGATGCAAGTCAGGGAATGTAATATTCATGTGAATCAATTTTTGTTATTCTGTAAATAACATTCACAGTTTTTTATTTCATCACTCACCATATTTATATTAAAAACCTTTTCAAGAACTGTCTTCAATTGATCCATTCTTCACACTTTTTATATTATTTTGTTGGCATACTTTCTATTTAGAACATTTGAATATATTTGCATGTTTGTAAATGAAGGGGTATATTACAGTTACTACATGTCCTGGTGTCTTGTTTATGATTGAATTCTGTTGAAGCATTTTGTGTTCTTGATCAATCTTGTAATAGTTTAAACAAATGAACCGAATTGTTATAAATATATTTCACACCCGACTCTTGCCAAGTAAAATTTCTGGAAGAAATAAATTGGCTGTACAATGGTCTTGTATGCAAAATGAAGGAGTAAGTGAATTAAAGCTTTCCTACTTCTACCCTGTCTGGAAGCTATGTTCACACGTGATCTCCGTCAAGTATTGTGCATCCAAAAACAATCAGTATTGATTCTCACATTTCCATGGATTTGACTTTAATTCATTTTCTCCTTCATTTTGCATACAAGACCATTGTACAGCCAATTTATTTGACAAAAGTAATAGTCGACCCTGATTTATCCATATATCTCAGCCTATTACTCACATCGGGCATTCACTTAAGCAATCTCAATTCCCGAATGGTAAAGTTTTCATTTTGAATGTCTTTCAATATAATGAAATAAGGTATCTTAGCATACAGTATACAAGTCGATAAACTATTACTTTTGTCAATTTTCTATCCTCTACTCGTTAGTGCTCATAAGGATATAGTTCTACTACTACCTATATAGTTATATCATTAGTTATACTCATTAAGGAAACTGAATCTGAAGCATTTTGTGAACTTGTGAAATCAACAGCTCCATGTGTTTCCATACTTATGCGGTGAACATAGATTTCCATATCTAAAAAGAATGGATTCTTAACCTCTTGAGAACCGATGACGTGCGGTGCAAAAGATGTTGCAGATTTCTGTGGGAGTTCGTTGTCTAGTGATTTTTTCGTGCAGAATGATTTCCTTCAAATTATCTGGTATCGACTAAAAAGCAATCATTATCTAAAATGTTGTCTTTAACAAAAACTACTTTTATTGCACGACTTCAACGTTTAAATGGATGTTTTGAAAAGTAGCAAAAACTAAGTATGCAAAAGCGACAAAAAGTTGCTTGCTATCAACTGTAATACCTTTTTGTAGCATTCAACTGCGATTAATTCTTTTATTAACCTCGTAAACCCCTGGTGTGCATACAATTGTTGTTAATGCCATGCTACCATAAACATTTCATCCGTTGGGAAATTTTTTTCTGACATCACATTGATGGGTGTCATATTTTTATCATATATATGTATGTTCGCAAAATCATTTGTAAAATCAATATATTGGATTGTGAACTGTTGATATCCTTGATATAGGTCATTTTCTATTCACTACAATAAGTACAATAATCAAAAAAGCCTCTGACGTGGGCGTGCAGACGATTTTGGATTTTAAGTCAAGTGAAACCTGGCTTTCAATCAGTCTTGTTGATGCAATTGAACAATAGCATTACTTCTAAATGTTTGCAGCCACATAGTGCTATTTGTCGACGGAAAGCGTGTCTGAAAGCTTAGTACATTTTGAAACCCTGGAATTTCGCATTTTTCGTGAAGTACCTCGACGAATATAATAAAATGTCCATTAATTCGTTTGAAACATGAATTATAGAAGTATTTCTTCAAGCAGTTACATAACTATTGAATGAAACTTACTGTACATTGATTCACAGTTCTTTCAATGACTTGTGCGACGATTGCCAACGCCACATGTATCCATTCGTTGAATTAACATGCCAATTGATAATACAATTGATGATTATGAATGTCGAACACGTTTTTTTGTCTCACAGGTTTGAGATAAAGCTAACACCAATTGATCAATTATCGCCAACTTTCATGAAAGACTAAAACTCAGCATTAATTCTTTCTTCTTTAT
Organism: Prostheceraeus crozeri; assembly: GCA_907163375.1. Taxonomy (NCBI): domain Eukaryota; kingdom Metazoa; phylum Platyhelminthes; order Polycladida; family Euryleptidae; genus Prostheceraeus; species Prostheceraeus crozeri. Next base: position 149,150 of record CAJQUW010006313.1, on the reverse strand, counting down.
GACCACCTGAAAATATAAAGCGCTTTATTTGTAAATTGGTAAGACATATATTTTCATATTTAATCACATACTCTGCTTTCTATTGTTCAGTTATTCTTTTTTATGAGGTTGCCTAATGCTTATTCTAATTTCTATTTTATGCCTAATTTCTCTTGTCTCCTTTTTATTTCATCGCATTTTTCTTACTCATCCTACATTATTGAAACAGAAACTCAACCTTATATTCAAAGTAATTGGTAGTCACAAAAATTGACGATCACCAATAAAAGTTTATCACCAATATCCAGACATCCGCCTTGAGAGTAGCAGCCCGAAACGCCCAAAAATTTACAAGTGAAGTGAATACTTCAGTTTTGTTGGTTTCAATCATATGCCAATACTCTCCATTAGACAGGCAGATATGCAGTAGGCCTATAGCAAATAGAAATAACTTATCAAAAGGAAAATTCAAGAGTTTTCATATACGTACCAGATGATGAGGAGTCTGTTTGGGTCAACAGTCGAAGCACAAATGTCGGAGAGAAAGTAAGACGGATGATCAGCGGCATGACTACGACGAATCAATTGAAAGCTTTTACTCGTACTTGTGTGAAGACGTTCTGCGAGTGTGCATGGAATTTGCTGTCCTAATGAAGCAATACTTTCAGCTCAAAATCAAAGTGCTGAGGTACTATCCCCACTCAACAGAAGAGCTAGAAATTAAGAAGGAAGGTGATATATTTGACAGAAAGCTTTTCTACGGAAAAATTTCTGACCATCGGATATCAAGAGTCCACCAATTAAATTTATCATGCAAAGAATCTCACGTTTTGGCTATGAAGCTTCCCGTACTGATTGAGCTGGTGGTCCGCTCACTAGTTACCTTATCGCACGTTGTTGAAGATGTCGAGTGCGTATTTAGTATGACATTGTTCATTAAAGGCTTTTTTTTCCGTCCCAGTTCGGAAACTACTACTGCTCTGGTCTTTTTCATGCCCAATTGCACCATATCTACAACGCACTGTGTCTACAGTGCACATGTAAGCGCAAATTTGAAGATGGAAAAACGCGATGAAGAAAGATAGGAAGAGCTGTGGAATACTGAAAAAGCTCGAGGAAGCGGAAAGATTGAAATGGATCTAGAGGAAAAGTTGAAATCACGACAGCATGCCCAAAAGCTACTCGCTGATTTTATTGCGTCTGCAGCAAAAATCAAAGATGATGCGCAACAACTTCAAAAAGAATGATAATCTATTATGAGAAAGCATCCCTTTCAGAATGAGAACGTCTTTCAGGCGAATGAGAACGTACTGAAGCGATTTGCGTCAGACGTTGCAAATACTTCATGGAATCATAATCAAATAATCATTTTGTGACTCATTTTTGAATTTTTCACAGGCTTTAACTTTTGCTGTGATTCGTGTGAGTAACGTGCAGTGTACTGATTTGCATGTGTGACTGCAGTAGATGCATGATTAATAATTCAATGTCTATTCATGTACGTCGATCACCTGATAATTCAGCACACGATATGAATATTGTAACTTCTGTTTTCTGAAGTCATGGAGTAGGTAGAAATGCTGAGGCGGATGTCAAAGCTGTTCTAATATTTAGGTGTCAAGTCAAAATGTTCCAGGAAAATTATTCCAGACAAGTAAAAAAATTTAAATACCAGGAACATTTTCTGCAACTGAAACTTCAGCCGGTAAGTCAATAGCCGAAAGTTCGACTAGTTCGAAAGTATGTCTATTTTGACTTATGCTATTGACTTTCCGGCTGTATCTGTTGCGTATGTTGCAGCTGTTGCTGATAACGTTTTTATAATTCAAATTCTATTTTGTGGCTCTTCCTAGGACACAACTGAGTTTCAGGATCATTTGACAAGTAACCGATAGTGTGTGTTGGGGGAAAATGCGACCTGAAAAGGGCCAATTTGTTATTGTTTAACTGCTGCGCTGTCATTATTGATTGATTTAAATTAAAAGATTCATGTTTTCAAGGCTTAAGGATTTTAGGCATGAGGTCGTATCGACTATAGAGAAATATGTTTGAGGTTAACTGTCGACTTGAAGTTAGCGACATGAGAATAGGGTTAGAGAAAATTGACGTGCGATGGTTAGGACACATTCCTAGAATGGCTGACAGCTGTTGGACCAACAGAGTGCAATCCATGGGTGAATCATGGCCAAGACCTGTCGACTGTCTGAAGAAATCTTGAAGGAGCAATGTAGACAAAGATCCTCGACTACTCGAACTTATCCTCAACCATTGGATCGGAGAAAGCTGACAAGGAGTCTAAGATGTAATCGTTGTACCCAATCAAGTTGGAACAATCGACGCCAAAAAGATTGATGATTAATTAAGTTGAATCCTTCTTCGACTTCATTATGGGAAACTGCTGAACTGCCGCTACTGCCCACTGTCCAGTGATGTTGAGTTTTCTCTGAAGGCTGCAGTAGGTATTATCAATAGTAGGCATATGTCAAATTTTCAAAAGTATAGATAGTGCCGTTGTTATTGAAAATACGACGAAATCCCAGGAAAATGGAATTTACTTGCCAAATCAACTCGCGCTGCAGAAATGCACCAGCAACCTAAGAACTTACCAGTGTAAATCAAGCTGGTACTGAGCTGAGTTTTGTGATGTCTTCCGTGTTAAATTAATTGACAAATAACTATTTCTTGTCTTCTATATTTCAATTTGATGGATCGATGCAGTTTCAAAAGTATATATTTTATTGTCCATCTGAGATCTGCGCGGACACCCTCATTTAGGTGCATATTGCATGCTCATGCCCTAGAATTTTTCTCTATAAAGTGATAAATGTGTGTACAACTGTATTTGTGTGTGAATGGAAATTCCGCGAACCAATGGCAAAGTGATAGGCGCGTATGCCGTGTAGGAATGGCCGAATCTACAACGATTTATATGTCAAAATGAGTCAGAAGACTCAAAAAAGTAAGATTTACCCTAGGCAATTGTAGAAATCGGCACACACATGCTCGCAAGTCCCAATGTGTCTTTACAGAAGATAATATCTGACGTGTAAGAGAATATCTAGTAATATCAGTAAACGTGGAAAAGATAAATGTCCATTGAGGTAGAAATATTAGGATGTATCGTATTCGATAGCATTGATTTTCTACCTCAGGAAATCATCCGACCTCGAAAGCATCAGAAAATGTTGGTGCTGGAAGGGACAGAGACAGCAGTGTACTTACGACAAGCGATAGAGAAGCAGAATGTAAAGGAGGGTGTAGGAGAAGGAGATTCGAGTGGGAGTACAATTCAAGAAATTGACTAAATGGAATCCAAGCAATGCATTATAATGTCCAGTAAGACCTTCGACGCACCAATTTAGGATTATGATGATTTGAACTGAACTAAACTTTCAGCTGATTGACAAGTAGCATTGTTCAGTTTGATGTCCATGACATGGCAAGAAATTGTTGCATCTTATTTTGACGTCAGCCGTATGATAGTTTCGAATACATCTACAAAGTCGATACTATCTAAAAGGGGTGTGTAACCAATTCACTGATCTCTGACATCGTTCACTTCTAACTCGTTTAAATTATGTTTCTTACAATTTTACTGGTATTAAATTATTAATCACAAATATACCCTAGTCTAGTTTCAAATTACTTGATTTTTACCCCCTGGCACACCCAAACATCATAAGTGAAGATGTGTTTTACTCGGTGAAAAATTGGTCACTTTTTCTACTTGACTGTGTTCAACCAAGGAGCAAAGCCATGCTGGCAAGCTCAGTGTGGGATTGCCTTCGCCACTCGAGGCTCATCAGGTTATAGTCAGCTGAGCCAATGACTGCTAAGAGCGATTGCAACTAGGGTTCAAAACAATTAAGTTTGTTTATTCAGATTTTTGAAATAATGAAATTCGATATATAGTACTGTACATCGTAAGTACATTTGATGTGATAAGAAAATGCGCATACGTATAAAAAAACCTTTGCGTCATTTGTTGGTGTTCAGTGGATTGGACTCAACTACTAATTGTACTTGCTTACTTACTTTACATTCTCCTTTTAACGTCTTCTTTTCCTCTTCTGTTGAGGGTTGGACGATGTGAGACTTCTCCATCGAGAACGGTTCTGAGCATCACTCGCAGATATTCCCAGCTCCACCATGTCCTCATTGACGATCAGGTCATTATTGACTAATTGCACATTTGCGCAGTATAGTTCACGACTTCGTACCCATTTAGTAAGCCACGATTTCCCCATTTTGCATATTCTTGGTGAAATAAGACCTTAATTCTCAATTGAAATAGTTGCATTGTCAGAAAGAACGACATGAGTAGTTTCAAAGCCATGTATTAACACTGATTCTGAACCCAGGTACTTCAACATGGTTTTATATTCGTATCATGTTTCAAACATGATTATTTTGATTAGGAGTTTTTGAAGCAAACATGCTGATCTTCAACCCTAAATGAGCTCCTAGCAATTGATGAGCATGATATAAGCTTGTTGATATCGGCGTTTGAAGTTTTCATTTAAAGCGAAAGCACGTTATGTGCAATTGAACCTGTGATCCTACTGTCTGGCCATGGATTGTACTAAAAATTGTTCGAAGCAAAAATCAGACTTTGAAAATCATCTCTTATACTTATTCCAGAGCGAATTGCCTGAAATATATATAACTGAGCAGCTCATATTGCCATAAGCCGAGACTCCTCGTTATTCGTTAACCTCTAATGTGATGTGAAGATGTAAGTGTTCTTAAAAATGCAACGCCCAATCCATTCCCATTGCATTGTGAAGTGCAGAAAATTTATCGAAAGACTATGAATCAATGCTCTTGGCAGCAAGAATCCAATCGTATCGACGTTGCGTGACAACAACAATTTGACCAAGTCGCAGAAAAATAGAGTAGGTAATGAAGCAACTATTATTCGGAAATCGAAAACATTCAACAGTACGGTATCTTTATTCGCATCTTTTTCAATGTGTTATCTGACGAGGCCTGTAAGGCGAATACAAAAATAATATTAAAATTGCAACATTGAATTATTTCTTAGGCGCACGGCGAAAGAGTGATTTATTCTTTTATTTTATTTTACATAAAGCCGTAATGATAAAATTTTTGCTGATTCAATTGCAAATAACACTTGTAGTTAAAAAGGGATAGCACCTGCGTTCAGCGCCGTCTCAAGGTCGGTAACTGCTTCATGGACCAGTACAAGGCTTATTGAGAGATAGCTCATCCTTTGTTCTGCTATTGAACATGTTTAGAAAATGTGTCTAACCTATCTCGTCGTTTTGTCTATTGCGCTAGGAAGCAATCATCAGATGAAATGATTTTATGTATTGCAGGCTCCATACATTTATTTCTGAGGCAACAGATCAAGTGAATTTCAACCAGGAGAACATACCAATTCGTTTAGCGAGATACACATGTACATTTGTACATGCTCCTCCGATGACATTGAACAATACATGCTTCAAACAATTACAATATGTACCCTAAAAGCATGTCCAATGAAAAACAACCTATGAAATAGAAAGAATACAGTATTGATAAAGATAATGTATGTCACATAACTTTCACATAAGACATATGTAGCAACTTAAACCATGACAAAGTTGGAAAGCCCATGAAAGGCAGCAAAAACCAAACACATTGATGAACACGGAAGTTAAAGTCAAGCAATAAGCACATATCAGACAAAAGTAAAGAGATCAAGGGATTACCATATCTCATTGTTACGGAAATGCGTTCGACAACCGATTCTTAAAGTCATGTTAAGTGGCAGTAGAAACTTCGAGGTAAGTCAACTTACCTATTCCAGTGTTTAATTATATCACTTGCAAAGAAATTGCACAAGTACCTCACTGATGTTCTTGTCCTCTTAACAATGATTGTATAGGGAATGTTTCGGCATGAATTTCTCAGGGAAAATGAAAAATATTTCCCAGCATCAAGGTTAGCTAGACCATTCAACATTTCGTAAACAAAAATTAACTTACATCTAAGGCGGCGGAACGGCAACCTTAAAAGTCTCAGTCCCTGCAAGCGATTTTTATATACACCTTTGACAGAATATAAAATAACCTGTCAAAACTGTGACAATTTTTATGTCGGTTGATCTGTTAGACCATTATATAAAAGAGTCTACGACATCTCAGTCGTCCTGAATCTCGGTCTTAGATGAAAGAAAACATTTCATGTTTTCGAGCGAGTATTTGGTTCATAAATATGGTTTCTGCCTCCAAATCTGTCTCTACTTAATAGTCACAAATCACGATGTGGTGTATAAATTTAGATATGACTTGTGTGAGGCAAGTTATATTAGCTGTACATCGCAACTTATTTGAAAGAATGAAAGGACATTCAAACAGATATCATCGTCACAAGCAGCAACAACGCATTGACAGCAGCATCTGACTGTCAAATTTCCCGGTTCATGAAGAGAACGTCAATACGATCTTTCACTTTATGAAATACTGCTTATCAGAGTCGGTTCACCATCCCTTATCATTCAAAGCGGCTCACTGTGTTAGACCTAAATTGCTTCTAATTTTGATGATTTTTTAATGATTAATTTTCCCTTCCGTATATTTTCTAGAAGTGAATTGAGTATTGATGATTTCGGTCTCATTTCCTAAGATTTTTAATAGTAACTTGTTATACGTTTTCATCATCACCGACCGACTGTTACATCAAAAAAATCACTTACATACTATTGTCAGTTCAAATGCTATCTTTAGTTGCTATAAATATAACATGCACAATAGGGTGGTCCTTAAAAATCGAAAGTCGGAATTTCTTTGCTCCCAACCCCTAAATCATGTCTGCCTGATGTAAAACGGAGAAATCTCAAATCTTACGCAAAGTATTGAGATTTAGAGGTAGCTCAATCGACTTAAAGTAGGCCATTTTCTCAATTTTGTCGAATTTTTGCAAATAAGTCTAAATTATTCAGTGAAATACTTAAGGTCTTACCCTCTTCGAATGATGGAATGCAAGAGTAATGTATTGTGCTACATTTCGTTTCATTAGGAGGTATTTATGACGCAGCTGCTCGCAAAAATCAAATCTACAGAAATGCGAACTTTTAATACTACTAAAAATTTATGAGTATTATTTTTTTTGCAAATGAGACATTATATTCAAGTTGAAGTACATGTAACGAAGGAGATACAAATCGCTTGTGCCACTGTTCCATTGCAAACCCATTTCTTATGATAATTCATTTAATAACTTGCATTATTTACGCAGTTTATTGTAATATTTCAGCTACATCTAAATCTTGATATTTTTACTCGTACTTCTTTTATTTCTCGTAATTACTTCAGTTCTATTAATCATAATAGTAAAACCAAAGCGGTTGTGGACGGATAGGAAAGTTAACTGCATCAAACCTTTTTCTTTGCTTAGTTATTATGACCATGAAATCTGATCGTCCATGAAGAAAGTTGCTAAAATCATCCATTGCTTTTAGTATGCTTTGATGATTATTTAGGTCACAAATTCTGAGGAAATTTTATGGACTGTCTTTTATTTTACAGAGAACGTGTTGTGCATCTTCTCGCATTAAAAGCTTACACAGAGCCGGAGATTCTTTTGCGTCTGAAGAAGGATGGATTAACGGACTCTGAAAAAATGCGTCTGCATGCCGTCCTTTCCACAGTTGGTCATCCGAACCGACAATCTAAATTTCTCCTCCTACCTAAATTGTTCGAAGAAGTGCAATTAAATTGGCCAGCATATTCCTCGGGGGATCGAGACATAATTTCGAAGTGAGTTAAACATTTTTTATCAGATGTCATCTGTTTGGCCATCCTTATCTCAACAAATAACCTTCAGAAAATTACAGCTGGTGCATTGTTTGAGATTGTTTTCAATACGTGGGTGGGTGTCTATTCAAAACGTTTCTGATGCAATATCAAGTTGTACACAACTGCACGAGAGCACAGACGTAAACTAATTTCCATTTTTTGCAGCGAAACCATAATATTTCATTTATGCATAATACCAGGTGCATGATAAGAAGAATCATGAATTCATAATGTGCGTATAAGAAGAACTTGATAAATTATTCATTTTTAGTTAAATGTCTATAATTGTCGCTCAACATTAATAGTGTCGATTCAAAATGGCAGTGTCCTCCACCTGGAAAAACCTGGAAAACCTGGAGTTTTCACGATGATAAATAATTTGGTAGAATGACTTCAATAAATGAGCAACAATGAACGATCTTAGAGCCTTGTCAGTCATCATGTTCAAAGCGAAGCCATTTGAAAGCTCGAGGATCGAGATTGAAACTGTGTAGCTGTAGCAGCAGGCTTATATCGATTACTACTTTGAGTTAGGCATCGAAAATAAACAGTTGACCTAGGAGCTCTTTTTCTACTATTAACAAATTAAAAAAAGTAATTGAACCTTATATATAAATAATTAAGCTTGAGGATTGTTGTGCACAACTTGATAAATCGTTAGAGGTAGCTAAACTCATTACGGTAAATAGATCTATGCATGTGTACATGTGACTTTCTTTCAACAATGTGAGACAATATGACTGATGCACTTGATGCATCAACCAAGCATAATTTGCAACATGATTGCGCTATGTCCTAATGATTTCAGTCGGCACACACATGTTCTCGCTGTGCTCACTTTTATTCATAATAGAACTAAACTGTCAATTGATCCGATAGGTTCAGATTTTGCGAGAGCGCGTCATATTTATTACATTTATTTACAGGGTGGCGGCCGAGCCCTGGCAGCCCGGGAATTTTGTTGGGGCACGGGAATCGCTCTTAAATTTTAGCGAAATAGGCAATTAGCCCTTAAATAGCCCGGGAATGCCATTTTGTGATTTTTTTCCACTAAGTTAAATGAGTGTAATTTCCTTATTTCAACTGCTATTAACATGACTGTTATTAAGCCTACTATTTCTATAAAAATTTCTTCGAATTTTGGTTGAAGTAACCGATATGTTTGCACAACAAGTGAATGAAATATTCATGACTTCATAAATTTGCTTCGTTTATGTCGTTGACGCGTCGCTTTTTTGCTAGACTATACCATATGTCCAGAAATATGGCCTAGCTATTAAGACCTGGATGCATGTCTTTAACCGGTTAACCGCGATATACACGTATGTATTTCTCAGCGCACAACGCATTACTATTCGACGGTCAAATAAAACATTTCAAGAATGTGGGATTGGCTGACAGCCTAGTAAAATTTGATGATGTTAGCATTGCTAGGACTATTTATTACTTTGAAGGTAATCAGAACCATGAAAATTTTTCGAATTAATGTAATTGGGTCTACACATTTAATCACACACTTAGCCGGTTAGCTATTTTTTCAAAGAAGCACAAATGATCAGACCTTCATTCAGCTCTAGTACGTGAGATGTTTATGAGATCTGAAAGATTTTACTACGACAGAAGGACTCTTTTTTCGTGCTTTCTAATGATCACAAAACATTTCATGCAGCAAATTGCCTTCTGAGACATGAAAGCTATGTTTTCTCAATTTATTGTATTAGCATTTTTGATTTTTTTACCGCATGTCCTGAATTTTATTTCAATAAACACCAATTTCAAGAAACGTTGCGGAATTAATTATGCAATACGGAGAAATAACCAGATAAAGCAACTTCGGGCATGGTTTAATCCAATACAGAAGTAGCATTGCCGCGTTACACCGCATTCGCTGAATTAAGAAAGATAGAGACCTTGATTCTCCAGTATTTTTTCTATCTGAATTATTCTAGTTGACTTTGCTCGAAACATCAGAACAAATTTCATGACTGACGGTTACCATGCGCCCATTCTATGAATCCGATGACAGAAATGAAGTTTTTTTGATCGTTGGAAAGTTCAGTAAGTGAATTTTTCTATCGAAGTGATATCATTCAGATCCTATGCGTAGTTCACCTTTGCTGCAGACCATTGAGGAAAGTATACGTTTATAATCTCAGGAACTACCGCTTGCAGAATTCATAATTTTTGAAAACTGAGCGCGATGGGATCAAATGTCGTTCACGTCAAAATTTGTTGGCAGAATTCAGACAGAGATGTCTCACTATTTTATGATAAGAACAGATGAAGGAAGCGTCCGGATAATTTTTGAGCATTATAATTGGGAAAACATATCTGGTCAAAATAAGAAATATCTCGGAAATTCGATGAAATAGCCCGGGAATTTGAAACTTGAAATCTGGCCGCCACCCTGTATTTACAAGTGAGCACACTTCTTTTCAATAGAATTTTCACCCCTAGCACTAGTGTGAGCCATGAATGAAGCTAGGAGTTACTTCACGAAAATAGTAAATTAGATTTTTTTTAAATAAACAGCAAAATAGCAGATCCTCTAATCTGAGTAAGTTATCCACATCAGAAGCCTGTTTGCACGCATCACCTGCACTCACCTAACTCATTAGGCAGTCTGGTAGCTAATGGACGCACAGCAGCAGAAAAAGAGTGGGTCACAAAATCGACCCTTGAGGAACTCCTGCATCGACAAGCTTGGTGGAAGATAAAGTTTTGAAAAATAATCGATCAATTTGAAGAATTAATCGATTAATCGGTCAATTTTAGGCCAGCTCATAGACTCTCAAATATTCTTTTCTAATGATATTCCGTAGCTTATAGACCCTAGGCCCCTAAATAGGCTTAAGCTTAGCCCGTAGGCTTACATGAGCTTTACTTTAAATAATTATTTTCTTTATTTGAAATTTGCATCACCCCTGAATTTTATTAGGCCTTGCACAGTGTAATAATTATCATTTCTGAATGTTATTATCAATCGACATAATCAACGTCATTATCATAAGTCATTAATGAAAGCTCCTTTATTACTCTTAAACAGGCCTCCCGCATAGGACTTATTCTAAGAAAGGATGACTTAATAGCTAAGTAAGACATATGGGCTTTAGAAATCTCCAAGTTCTATGAAATCCCGGGAAAGTATTTAATGATAACAATAAAATATTTCGACCATACATGGATATGCATGAATTTCAAGTATGACATGAACTGAACAGATAGCGTAACAATGACAGTTTTAGCTACAGTTTTTGTTCAAGAAAATTTTTTTTGAGGCATTATCAGGTAGAAGAGACATTTTTTTTCCTTTCATAGAACGAAGAATTTCGCGAAAAAACTCTTTCACTCGCAGCACTTGTTGGTTGAACTGCATAGATTCGTAAAAATCTTTTGCATTCTTGCCCCACCAGTCGATCGCATTAGTTTCCAACGGTTGATTCATAAGATAAAGGAACTTGCGTAATTCTTCTTTAGCATTGCAATCCGGTGCAGAAGAAACTTGATAAAAAAAGTTGAGTCAGTAACCGCAGGTGAGATGAACTGCTTGCAGGCTGAATTGCTCATCGGGTTGAGTTGTAGTATTATTTGCATCTTCCACACTGGGTGTAATTTCATTGGCTAGTTGCACATGGTCATGTACTGCAGCACGGTGATGCACGGAGGTGCAGCACGGAGAAAAGAAAGAATTTTAACCTGACGAGGATCTAGGGCTGTCGCAACCACGTGTCTCGACATCAAAGTTATATATTTCGCATCGTCCATAGAAAATCGATGTTTTTCAGTAATCGCCGACTCAATTTTCCACCTTCTGCTTTCAAGAATCAAAAGGCCTGGTCGTCAATATCAATTCATTCAAAGATTTATTTAATTGGGCAATTTACATAAGAACATACAGTCTTCATAGACTTATTTAATTAATTGATTAATCGCGGACAGCCTTGATGGCAACTACCTATGCTTTTACCGAGTGAGCAATAATTGCGTTCTTCGTCTTAAAATACACGGGAAGCTTTAACTTATTCTATATAAATATTCCGAGATTTTGAGTCGGAAGGAAACATATCACTCGAACCGCTACCGGAGCCGTTGTATCGATGATATTTCAAATACGTGTAGAAAGTGGGCATGTAGTAATTAAGTAGCATGCACGATATGCTTGTATCTTCTCTCACAAGCCCATCTCTATTCTGTAGTGGTATCTGCACCAAAGAGAAGTATAAGAGTAGGCCTAGAATGGGCAATTTCATGGATTGAGCATAAATTTGAATTATCAGATTATAAACTATTCAACCTTCAGACAGAGACATGTTGGCAATTTTTTTGGAAGAATAGTCCAGAAAACAGCAAGCGGGAAATGGCGGACAGACTTTGATGTGATTTTTCATGACCGGTTTGAGTAATTTCACGGCATGCGTGCATTCCGATTTATGCATTAATTCAGTTAACGTTTATGTTATTTGTCTCAATAAGAAAATGAACTTTGATGTTTTTCCGATTTTCTCATTCTCCCTTATTCCTCAATTTTTTTTAAATCTGCAAGAATGGAAATTTTTTTATTCTTATCAATTTTTGTGACTCTTTGGAATTTGTTATGATTGCAGCAAGTTTGATCCGTCTCAGTGTACCAATGAATTCATCGATTACACTGCATTGTATGGGAATTAAGCACATGCGGTCAAAATGGTTGTATGCTGATTACTAAATCGTGAACTGATTTAGTATCAACGTATCCCGGTGTCTCTCTCTCCCGTTGATCGACAAGTCCCGTATGTATACATAAGGCATTTGCAGCTACAGTCAGCTGTTTGTGTTAGTGAGAGTAATGTTATTGTCTTCCATACCGTATATGTCACGCAGCCTTTGAACTACGGTTACGTACTCCAACTCGCTTGTATGCAGAAATTATTGCCTCGCTGAGTATTTACGTAAATTGAGAAGTTATGTAATCATCATTTTCCTACATAAGCCCGTAGTAAACATAGTTCACACTCGCTGCACAACACTTATTTGCCCTCTTCTGCTGTATGAAACAAAGAAACGGGAAGTGATGTTTATTTCATTTAATTCATCAATGGAAAACGGTTCCCCTGCTATTTCCACAGAAGCACAAAAACGCCGTAAATACGCAGAATTGAGTGGTCAATACCAATTTGTACCAGTGGCCATGGAAGCGTCTGTAATTTTTCAATGCATCTGCAGTCGTATATCACAGGATACAGGAAAGCCAAGAGAACATTTTGGCTGAAGCAACGAATCGGCATCGCCATTGCCAGGGGTAACACCCTGAGTGTTAGCTTAAACGCTACTAAGGCAACATCTTCACTTTAACATTATTTCCTATCTCATTACTTTTGTTATAATTGTTTGATGCAACTTAGACTTCCGCAAATCTATTGAGGAAAGGAACGGAAAAATGAAGAAATCAGAATTGGTTTAGAACAATTTCAGATGCAGGTTGAAAACGTATGTTGGAAGCAGTTGATTGACAAACAGATCAGCTTGGGAGGGCTGTAATAAAGTTGCCGTTGTGCAAAATTAGGTTATAGTGCAATTGGATAGATTGAAGCTGCAGTTGGAAAATGGTATGGTTTATATAATCATTCTTTTAGAATATTGCACTAATAGTAATGCTCGATAGGATTCATGGAAAGTTATCTTACAAGAATCCTTGAAAAAAGTCATAAAATTCAGATCTATGAGGAAAATGCTTATAAAAAATAATTCATAGGGTGGTTTGATAACTCAGTAAAGGGGTTTGCTTCGGTACGGAGGTGCAGACGGTTCATAATCTCTACCGCCTGGGGATTAATTCTTATTTAATTCGCGATAGCCTGTGTGACGCGTTTTAGTTTTGAAAGATTCACAGCAAAAATTCTGCAGGGACCTCATCGTAAATCTGAATCGCCTTCTTTGATGGTTGGGGTTGAAGACACAAAATAGAGATCATCATTTTATGTAGATTCCGTGTTAAGCAGAGTTGGAAAAGTCGGAATTGGAATATAGAATTCCATTTTTCGTCGGAATTGGAATTGACGATATTTAAATCTACTGGAATTGGAATTGACCTTGATAAACCTCAATTCCACTTTTTCGATTGACCTGTAATAAATCTATTTGTACAAAAATTGAAATCATAGTATTCGGCCGTTGTGTTAACTGCACGCAGAGATAAGAGAGAGAGAGAGAGATCGACAGAGCTAGTTTTATTCTATTGTTGAATAAAGTGTGCTAATTGTGACTTTGATGGGCCTACAGCCCCGGACAATGTTAATTCAGCAATAAAGCAAACAATGAGAAGATAATCATCTTTGTTCAATCTGTTATTTAGTTATTTATCATGTAAGATAATTAATCAAAATAAAACAATTGTTGAATTTAGTTATTGATTAGATAAGCACAAAAATTGGAGATTAACTTAATTGTTGTACACAAGAAAAACAATCGGTTTGGAAAGAGGAAAATTAACCCTGCATTAAAGGGCAGCCTGTCAGTTCAAATCACAATATAGACAGTGTCAACAAATTATTCTAATAATTAATGATTCAATTAAAATGGCAATGACATGAAATATTATTCAACTTCCAATCACAACAATTGACAATATTAGTTTTCAAGACTATAGTTATATAAATACGATACTCAACGATAAAAGATAAACTTTGAACTTGCAGTTCACTTCTTGATGTTGAACTCACTTATACCAAAATAATATCACAAATATCATGAATATCAGTGTCACTTATACCGTCAATCTTCAATCGCGCTCGTTGATGTACGTGTTGCCGCATACGCTACTGTGTTGTTGTTCGCTGGTATGTAATTGTAGTTGTTACTTCTGTAGTCAAGTTACACCGCGAGAGCCCGGAGTTCTTCTAACAGCTACTGAAGATGTCGTATGTGTTGTTGTTGGTAATTGTTGTTGTTTCAATTTCTCATCGTCTCTAATTTATGCAAATTTTTGACACTTGACGATAAATCCACTTTCTTTTGAAAATTGAAAGAGTTTCCTTTAATCTCTGCTCGTTAGCTTTCGACCCGACCACATTTCGTTCTTATCACGGAATTTTTAATCTCCTTTTTTAACATGGACCATTAATCAGATTTCATGATATCATTTTTATCGTCGTTTTTTCTGCCATCAACAATCACGTTATTCGCATATTGAATTTCTTTCTTCTGTCAGTTTATTAATAGATTTATTCGCATCTCTCTCTCTCTCATAGAAGTAGATAATAGTACACTAGAATGGAAGTTTGATATCTTGCCTATGTACAATGATGGCACATGGAAAAATCTATGGTTTGTAGATCAGATTCGATCTAAAACATTGATTCATAGTCAAACTATTTGCCAAGTTAGTTGTGGAAGTTGTTAGCAGTAAATTAATGCAGGATTTTTATGAAGATAATATTAATGTTGTAAAGCAATGCCGATTTCCAATAAGCTTTAATAATGAAAGCAACACAATTGACTTCATGTGTTTAATACCCGAGCGCTTTCGTGGCCTCTTGTCAAGGGTGGACGGCCAAGTGTGAACATGTACAGAGATGGCTGAGAAACATTCAATGATAACTGCCGCCAGTGACACCAACCAATCAGTGCCAAGGTAAAGACAATAAATAAAGGAACTCTTTATGTACACATAAAATAGGTCGCCTCGCAGCTATGTACAGTGCTTCCAATACAGGCAAAGAAAAACGATATTTACAAGATGATAAAATAGAAAAATATGTACAAAGTGGACGATACTGAAAAGAGTCACATTCAAGTATGTGTCGAGCGATAGAACTTTGAGGTGCTGTTCTAGATCGCGGTCTTGTCTTTCTATCCTCAAGCCACCTAGGAACATGTTCTCTCATTCGGACCCGCAAAGTCCTCTCGGTACGTCCGATGTAACTGTGTCCACAGTCACATTGAAAATCCCCTCAAAGTTCTATCGCTCGACACATACTTGAATGTGACTCTTTTCAGTATCGTCCACTTTGTATTATTTTTCTATTTTATCATCTTGTAAATATCGTTTTTCTTTGCCTGTATTGGAAGCACTGTACATAGCTGCGAGGAGACCTGTTTTATGTGTGCATAAAGAGTTCCTTTATTTATTGTCTTTACCTTGGCACTGATTGGTTGGTGTCACTGGCGGCAGTTATCATTGAATGTTTCTCAGCCATCTCTGTACATGTTCACACTTGGCCGTCCACCCTTGACAAGAGGCCACGAAAGCGCTCGGGTATTAAACACATGAAGTCAATTGTGTTGCTTTCATTATTAAAACTTAAGATAATATTAAGTGAGATGGTAGCATTGTTTCATGTGCTATGGCCTACTATTCCCTGGGTTGGTATATTGTGTCGATTTGCAGCAGTCATTAACAACTATTTTTCAAAATTCGAATTAAAAATTGGTCCACAAAGTCATAATTGAAAGCGGGCGGTGCACTGGTTGTAAGAATATCTCAAGAATTCAATAGAAAAAATTCTAATTATAGGATGATTTCTCCTTCATACGGTTTAAGAAACCTAGCGCATTTGTCGAATAAACACATTGAAAGCTTCTTCATCGACAATAATTTCTCAGATAAGTGAATAGTCGCTGGAACTTTTCAATTAATCATTAAATGACACATGTGATATAGTGTGATGATACTTTGGAAGCTGATATTCGAAAGCATGTAAAGATTTTGAAAATTGTTCAAATATAGTGAACAGGGGAGCCCTTTCAAGTAAAATGAATACTCTGAGATTTCTTGACCTCTGATTTCAAGCTGGAGCAATGTATGTTCTGTAAATCGACATTGCAAGTTGCATATGTGACTGATAATACTCTTGATAGATTATAGGAGCGATATTTCAAATGATGAACGTACAGAACGTTTTAAAGGATTTCTTTCTTTGTCATCCTGTCGCCGTAGTATTTTGTAAATTCACTATTGCTTTTGTGTATGATCTTTGGACAAGGGGCAGCAATCGAGATCACAATTTGGCTTGATAAATATAAATACAAATAAGAAAACATGGAAACCAGCTCGCACAATTTGCGTTTTGCCCCAACTTAGTTCCTCCGGCGTGTGCCATAATTTTCATGCAATTTCCATTCTAGGACTTTCTATGCTCTCTCTCTCTCTCTCTCAGCGTTTGATTCTTTGCTGACCGTTAATTTTCCTTTCTCTTTTTCACAAGATGTTGAATATCTCGTTTACGAAACGAAAATGGCGTAGGCTGACCGGCTACATATATACATGTATATGTACACAAGAAATATGAACTATGAACATGAGAACGCACATAGGAACGACGCAGGGAACGGCACACAGGAATAACGAGGATAGGATACGGGCACATGGGTTAGATTGAAACGAGGAAACTTTAGATACATTAACATATACGCGTCATGCAATTATCGGAATTGAATCTCATTATGGAATTGGAATTGGAATTGAACTGTTTCGACTGGAATTAGAATTGGAATTGAGATTTCTGCTCTGGAATTGGAATTAAAAAATTTCAGTGGAATTTTTCCAGCTCTGGTGTTAAGTCCAGTACTGATCATATAAGTGATGGAGGCCTTATTGGAGAATTTCCGCCTCGGTTGCTCTTGGGAGGTGCTTTACGCAGATGACTTTGTCATAATCGCTGACTTGCTCGATTATCTCAAGCTGCACTAATGGCTCTGGAAGACAAACCTGGAATCGGAAGATTTTATGGTCAATGTTTAGAAAACGAGAGTCCTCATCAGCAAGTCTGACAATACGACACTTCAAGTCAATAAAGCGAATTATCCCTGTGGAACATGCAAGAAGGGAGTTTGTAGGAACTCGATCCTTTGCTCCGGCTACCAGAACTTGAATTCATCACCACCTCACGAATCTCTTCACGCTGTGTGCTGATCCTCATATCAGATGTAGAGGATGCGAAAGTCATCTTAACAGTCAAGATGCTCTCACTTTACTTTATCCGTTTAACGCCCTTTTCTCCATCTACCATCAATAATCAACATTGGTGATGACAATGTTTTCGCTGAATCGCTCGCTGTCTCGGTGACATGCTCAGCCAGTCAGAAGGCTGGGCACTACAACCGCATGAGTCAAGGCTGCTTGGAGAACTTTCCACGAACTTCTCCCTGCACTCACCTGTCGCAGCAGGACGCTTCATCCACCGAACATGCGTTTGGAGTGCGCTGCTGTATTCATCGGAAACTTGTGCCGTGAAAGTAATAGACATTAATAGACTCGAGAGAAACCAAAACTCATTGATCAGATGGATATACTCCGCAAAATTGAGTAAACGAAAGTCAATGACAGAACTCAGCGGCTGAAATTACGACGACCTTTCTCATGTCAATCTTTTAATCAAGTGTGCTTGCACAGCTACAAATCAATCGTTTCCATCTGGAGCCGATCTCCCTCGCGATCAATTGGTCCGACTTAACTTGCTTCGCTCCAACACCACTGGCATGGCCGCACTAGGGCTTACGACAGGCCGTCTCCGGTGCCTGTGGTCATCCAGCGCAAACTGTGGCGCACATCGTCTTGTAATAGGGAGTTTACAGGTTCCCTGTGACCTTTGTCTCCTTCGTGTTCCCGACAATTACAAGAACTGGCTACAAGGGCTAAACATTGAATTGCGATTTTTTGTGTTGGGCAGTCAAGGAATTGTGGATATCAGAAGTGTGCCAGGATCAAATTGGCTCATGCGGTTTAGCCACTTGGATCGAATGCCTGACTGGTTGTGACTCAAGAAAATTACATCGCAAAAAGTCCGTGGTGCGACAATCCTAGGAGTCCAGAAGAAGTGTTTCTACGACGTGGAGCAAGACCTACGCAACCTGCTGTCTTATCGCCGAACTGCGCTGGATCGTGAGACTTGGCGAAACACAATCTGAGCAACCTAGAATCGACACGACATGCTGTCCAACCCCGAAACCTGAGGAGCCGAGGGCAATAAACCAGACAGTAAGTAAGCAAGCATTGTTTTCTGAATAAATCAACTTGTATTGCCATTTCTTTTCATAACTTATCGTGGTAATAGATTATGTACGTATTGTAAATTGAAACATCACGGAATAAAATTTTTATGAACAAGGTGCATATCAATCCGTTATATCATGAGATATCAACATTCAGATGGGTCAGCTCATTTGATCTAAGGTCGACTTACTTATTCCAGTTTTTATTTATCGGTTCTATCCACCTATCAGAGATTTTGCTATTCAACTTTTGTCAATGGGAAGTCTACTGCTCACTTCGATTATACGATAAATCGGTTCTTTTGCCACGTGGAATACTAGTAGGACGTGCTTTTGTCAATTCAGTGAATTCCCAAAAATTTCCCAGTAATGAAGACATCCAACATCTACCATGACGCAGTTCTGAGTTTGATTCCCGAACTGCAGCGTAACAACAATGATGTTAGAACCTAAAATTGTTGTCATCGTTTGTCCGTATTAATAGAATGAATGTGGGCGGAGGCTATTCTTTGATTTCGAAACTATTGTGATATTTTTCAATTTGAACCTACATATCAAAACAGCAATATGCATGTAGCTTCTGTATACATGAACACGCGAAAAATATTTTTTTTGTTTCCGTGTATGTGTTTTAGATATCCTATCGCTTTATTTGACCTCTGTAAAGCAGATCATTGCCTTCGCGGAAAATAGTATTTACTCCAGTGCATGGGAAGGAGCGTAATCTATGCCAATTATGAGTGCTCTCGTCCTTTTTTTGTATGGACTAGATTTGTGAATAGATATTTTCACGAATTGATTTTCTATTCAAAAACTATTGATAATATAGACGTATCTCACAATCTGTCCTTGATCATCATAGCACGTCGTGTCTACTCAACTCGTGTATGAGATTGCTTCATCATAGCATTTGCACTCGCTAGATTTAAGTGGCCTTCACCCATGGATATCTATATAGTAAGGGGATGAGACACTCGATTCAAAATCAGTTTAGCTCTATACCAACTTGGTGTTACTTGAATCAAAGAACTTTGGCTAGTGTCTTTTTTTAAATTCAATTTTTTAGCCCTTTTTCACGATTTGCATTATACCAAATTTCCTGATCTTCTGAAGTTATGTTGTATATTGTTTTATCTGAAATAAAAATAGAAATCCATGTAAAAGACCATGCAAATAAAAAAAGAACTTTGCTAGTCACAGCAGCGGTAATGTTGCAGTTTAGATGTTGAACTGAAACAAGTCAACTTAATTTCACTTTGAAATAAACAACAATTTATCGTATAGAAGAGAACTGGTGCGTATCAGTTATAGCTATAACTCATTAAGTATCCCCCGCGAATCACAAAATAGACGCCTGAATGTGAACATTGACTTGTTGTTGATCTACGAGTATATCTTCTTCCACGGCCTGTTCGGAATCCTTGCGTCGTCATCTCTACTATCATCCAAAGATTATTCAAATGCTCAGACTGTAATTATCGGGGAGAATTTCCCTTGTGCGTTTTTCTCATCAGTTACGTGTGTGGAAAATTGAGTTTTGTGAAACGATGTCATTACGAATCACGATGGCTCTTTATGGTCAGGAATCGCACCTACATCTCGTTCAGTCAAAATTAATTGACATGAAGCTATAACAGCTGCGAATCATACTTTCTAAGTGATAAATTTCCGAAATCATTTATCAAAATCAAATTATTAAGAAAATTGTTCAATCGCTCATAACTTTATTTCTTTTCTTGATAAAACTGGTGGAACGCGAGATCAGGTTCCTTTTCAAAATGATTTTCGTACCAAAGTTGTTCTGAAAGCCGAATTTGATAAAATTGTCCTAGGAAAATACCCAAAATACAATTATACTGACAAGAACGTTCTATACAACATCGTAAACATGTGATGTTTCAGCTGAAATGTTGGCCGGAAAATTAATTGTCCCTTGCAGTTCATCGAAGCAGGCCATAAGAGTAATCATTTGACGAATTTAGAGATGCGACGTTTCAAAGACGATTTTTGTATCCATAATTGTAAAGGAAGATCGGTGTCATTCTGCAGAACATTGCTTAAGCACTTTCATTGTTACGTCAGGTTAAAATTTCAGTGAGCATAAGATCAAAATAGTATAGAATTTTCATAATCAACTATAGCGAATTATTTACATTGGAATGATATAATTCCTTAAGTTACCAAATGAACATCACTAAATTTCAATGAGTAATTTTCAATAAAGATGTTCGCTGCAGCTCATCATATCAGGGTGTCCACTGTACGTGAAATTCACGTATGTACGTGAATTTTAAAAATCATGAAAATGTACGTGAATTTTGGAAAATGCGAAGGTGTACGTGAATTGTACGTGAATTTCAGCTCAGTTGCGCAGATAGTGGTATTTACTGCTATTTAGTCCTACTTGATATCTACTGATTCTTGTTACATGTGCTAAATTTTTTTCTTCCGTTGTTGCACCAACTCTGACTTGGTTCTACAAAAAAGTATGTTACAAGAAAGAAAGTCATAAACATGTAGATATGTTCATATAATATAGCCGCTACTGACAACGGGTCTGGGTTCAGACAATGAAAATTTCTGAAATTCTGGTGAGCAGCGTCTTGACATCTTTGTGTCCCGAAAGCTTTTTGTAATAGATGCATACATGTGTATTGTAGCAGTCATATACTAGGGTTTTTTGTCTCTATAAGGCACATATATAGATGTACATGCATATGTGGCTACGCAAAATTGTCAATGCTTGGCCAATGCCAGCAAGCAATTGGGTCGGTTGACTCAAACGTTTATTCTATGACGTGTTGTATTACTTACAGATAGAAATCATGCATGCTTGGTGAAAAATGTTGAGACTGTGTCGTTCCAGCTTGTTGTCAGTTGCAGATTTTGACAGTGCTAGATAATGTATGGATAGCTTCAGTCATTTAATTGACTTGGATCATGTTTTGGCTCAGTCTGATGGAGTTATCGTACGATATATCACCATGAACTATAAACATCAAAACATGACGACCTGCAGAGCATAAAATAAGTCACCGCTCTCAGATGGATGTTTTGGTTCGATTCTGGAAGAAAGAAAATCAACAAGGTATCTAAGTTCCGAAGTTTTAGATCACACGTCAGCCTCAAACTTGCTTGATGCTTTATGGCGAGTTTTAGAATCTTAGGGACTCAAGAAATTGACATCTGTGTCCATGGATGGGCCAAATGTTAATTGGTCACTTCTGCGAATGCTCAGTTGTCGTAGAAAAGTTGAGGGCTTTCCTGCTTTGTTGGAATTAGGCTCGTGTGGCCTGCACATTGTTCATGGAGCATCTTCATTCGGTCATACAAAATGTGGTTGGAAAATTGACGAAATTCTGTCCTCCTCATTATGTTTTTCAAAATTCGCCTCTTAGACGAGCACAATTTATCGAAATCACTGTGCCCAAACAGTTCCCGAAAAAGTTTTGCCGAATCAGGTGGTGTGAAAATCGTGACGTTGCAAAACGTTTCATTAAACTGATCCCTTCATTGATTAAATATTGCTCCAAAGTCCATCCGAAAAAGGAAAGCTATTGAATTGAATGAGGCAAGGGAGAAGAAGGAAGCGGAAATTTCATACATATGTGCACAACGGAAGCGCCGACTATTAGACTTTTAGATTGATTAGTTTTTTTGCTATGGTGGACTCAGTCTATTGTTTCTATCCTGATGTTTTTAAAAGAAATAAAAAGTTATCTCCTTGAATATGCACACTAATATTCTTAGTTTTAATCTGCTTCTAGAAATCTAAAAACACAAACCCTATTATTATTGCCCTTGATTTTTATAGCCGTGAATTATGTTGTATTTAGAGACTATTGAGTGACCAAAAATACCATTTATTTGTGAAATGATGGCTTCAAAACAGCATCGAATGACGAATGCACTTATATTATTATGCGTGCTGTGTGTATACAGGATAGTTCTGAAGAATTATCTTTCCACTGTAAAGATCTCATTACTGCATTTCTTTGAGCAGTTGCTGCGGGTAGTGTTTTTGAATGATTTTGACTCAACCAACTGTCGCTTGCCGGGCAAGTAGGCCTGAAATAGTGTTACGTGAATTTTTTGTCATGTGCGTGAATTGTACGTGAAATGTACGTGAATTTTTTTTCTCAGATAGGGTGGACACCCTGTCATATAAATAGAAGTATTAATAAAATTGGTCTTGAGGAATATGGTAGTCACATGTATTTACAAATGTTCAGTCTATCTGTATTTCTACATAAGATTCTAGATTCTCTGTTTCAACAAAACAATTCTGAATGATTTACAGCTGCAAGTGTTACTGTTTTGATGACAAATTCTGCATAATTTTCATCTTATAGCTACTCGGGCTATATTTCAAAGCATTCAACTCATTAATGCACTCATCTGCAGCAATTCATAGCGAAGATAAATAATATTTATGGCAGAGACACAAATGTTCGGCCAATGTTCTGAGAGTGAAGTCGATCTTTATTTACGTTATCTGGATATCTAGGCACAAATATCATTGAAACGTCTTGTCTTCAAAGTGTTGCTGAAAATCATTACACTTCGAAGAATTTTTCTTGTGCATGTTGCCTTTTGAATTGATAAATTTTCTGGATTTGTCGAGACTTCCTATTCGTTTGTTGCAACAACACGATATGTTTGCAAATTGACTTAAACCTGAATGTGGACGACTTTGTTATTCCTGGCTCTGACGTTCTGCCATGATCACTTCTAAATCTTCGGTAGCAACTTCAATAATATTCATCTCTAATTGCACAACAACTTGACCATATAGTTAAAGATAATTTCGGGAATATATGAAGCTGATTTCCACAAATGAAACTCCTGATAAGAACTCACTGAATCCGACACAGTTGAATACAAAATCCGCAAATATGAGTGAAAGAAGAATATTCTTGCTGAATGCTATGAGACACCTGGAGAGAAGACGACATAGGTATTCCTGTGATGTATGCTTTTCCGATATAATGACGAATGGTAGCGAAGTAAATGAACAAAACGACAAATTACAACATCATTCTGCATTCAATTACCGTTAGAGCTATTCGTAAGTACCAGCAAGTTGGTATGATGCAGGAATGAGTGTCTGATTCCCTTACCATACAGATATCCATGCTTCACCCTACGGGCTCGGGCATTTATGTGTTTATTTTTTGTTGACATTCACCTATCATTATATTTTTCAAACAGCATGCATGAAAGTCAACAAGCAATATTCTGAAAGGTGATAAAACGCTGCAAGAAATCGTGAAAAGAAAGAAGTAAAGCAAAAAAGAAAACTGTCAAGGAAAAGTTCTGACCGATTGTTTGATCTCTGATCGGCCAACAGAGGCAACATTTCGCTTTATGATGGCTTGCGCATTTGCCCCAACAAGTGAGGTGGAGATTCTGCCACAGATAGATAATTTCACATCTCTGAATGCCGCTCCCGTTTGTGTCGACAGTGTGCGACTAAGGCTATTGATAAAATGGGTGGTTTCGTTTCCAGGGACACCATATACTGTTAGATCAAATGGGAGACATATCCATCCCAACTCGCTGCATTTTTCTGCCTTATTGCTCCGCTTTCTGTCCTCAGCTGTGGCTGTCACATGTTGGACTGTTAGGCTCGCTCCTCTTATATTCGTGTGGTTGAGCGGGTGCGTAACAGTCACATCCACGGCCGCTGGCTTACCGAGAGACCAATCAGGTATGCATATGTCAGCTGGACGCATTTCCGAATTAAGCTGACCAGGCCCATTCCCCCCATCTCTTTGGGGTCGTAGTAAATCACGTCTACAAGAATCGTAAGGGATGTTTCGCATGCTGTTGTGTCGTGTTACTACATCTCCACTGTTGCATGTCTGAGCATGTTGTCCCATATGGGTCCAGAACATCCGAAGAGTGATATGGACATTCAATTGCCTCATTTAGCTCCAAGCCACCACTCTTGAGGCTACTTACATCTCGTTTGGCTCTATTACAAGACCGAGACCATATGATGGAACCACTCTTAACCATTCTGCAGCATGTGGGGCTGCGACATTTTCCATTCGTGCTGTTGTTGCAGCCGTAGCGTTAACTAGTAATGCTCGCTTGGATTCATAATCAATCTTTGCAGGGAACATATGTTGTCGAATCTTTTGATCGTTGATTTTATTGATATCCAAATTCTCAGCAAGTGGGACGCGTAGGTTAAAATGTTCCATGGCTTTCAGCAAATAATTTAGTGCTGATGTGGTCTGCATAGGCATGCTCGTACAATAAGATGAGAGATATGCTGCGTCAGCATGGTGTTCAAGTGATCGCAACCCAAGACCTCCATTTCGCAAGGACAATTGAGCTTGCTTCCAGGTCATATCTGTACATTCTGTTGACGTAACGCTCTCCTCATATTTTCGTCGAATTCTCGTAGTGCACCAATTCGTGGAATGTTATAAAGAAGCAATCATGCACTAGTAGCGTAAATAACTATTCGTAAGTCCGGTTGATTCTTAGTATGCCAAACAGTATGGAAAATTAAAAATTTCAGCTTGAATCTATAATTTCGAACTCATTTGTAATCCATGTCAGTGTATTAAACGTAGTGTCATTATGAAAATAACGATTATAGTAAATAAAGGTTGACGTGATATGCTCAAGTAGAATGCGAACTATTCATATTATCTGCAAATGACTGACGTTTTGCAGTGAAGTGACATGAGTTGTGACATAAGGGCGGTGTATTGGGCGTGTGGTGTCAGTCAAGTCACAAATAACAATATAAGAAGAATTTGTCTCCAATGGTTCAGGTGCGACGCTAGAATGGATGACTGCTGTTTGGAAAAAATTCTATGCAATTCATCCAGCCAGCCGTTCCAAGATATTCATGAAGAAATAATAGTGACTAGTCGAACATAGCCTCAACAATGTCCACGATTGGAAGAACTTGTGAGGAGCCATACGGAAGAGCTGTCACATCCTTGAATAAAGTCGGAGCAATGGTCACTCAGAGAAATGTCGAGTAAACTGCTTCAGTTTCTCTATAAGAACAGGATGATAAGATAGCTCTGTTGGTGAAGGGCCGCACGAAGACACGAAGTTGCAAAAGGTTCATCGTTCGAGTCGAGTCTGTCCTCCTGTGCAGGTAATATCGCACTCACTAATGGTCACTGAGCATGATAGCCGCATACAGAAGACTTTTCATGTCGCAAGTGATTCAAAAGAACAGGGGTGTCTTCTTAGGTTTATTGGCTAAAAGAATTACTAAAAACAATATGTACAGGCCCAACGTTTCGCGTGTTCACGCTTCCTCAGGGGCAAAACAGATAAGACCTACGGCTAAAATCGTCAGTACAGCACAGGAGAGCGCTCTATCTTAGAGCGTTGTCCTTTTATACGTTCTGGTGCGGGAACCAGAACGTATAAAAGGACAACGCTCTAAGATAGAGCGCTCTCCTGTGCTGTACTGACGATTTTAGCCGTAGGTCTTATCTGTTTTGCCCCTGAGGAAGCGTGAACACGCGAAACGTTGGGCCTGTACATATTGTTTTTAGTAATTCTTTTAGCCAATAAACCTAAGAAGACACCCCTGTTCTTTTGAATCACTTGCTAATGGTCACTAACTCTTTCCTAGTATCTTCATGTCTTAGTGGGGTCTAGGCAGTATGAAAAAAGTCCAGTTCAAATTCATCTATTATTTCTTTATGATGGGTGAGGAGAGAGGTGTTATGGTGGGCAATGATGATAGTTGGTGCTGAGGAGTGGATCATTCTGACTGTTGAGGCCATGTATCGGTACACAAGATCTAGAATGAGAATGAGGGATGGTCTTAGTAATGAATTAGAAGTGATAGCTGTTGCGCATCGATGATCAGTTTTGAGCCCCGTTCTTTTTGTGATTGACAAGGACGCCATTTCTCAGGAATTTCAATCAGGTTTTCAACATGAACTGTTGCATGGAGATGATTTGGCTATTTCGACAGATTCGCTTGAGTGTTTTGAGCAAAGATGTACTTGGAAAGTACCTGGAAAGATGGTCTTCGGATGAATCTGAGCAAAACCAAAATAATGCACTGTGCATTGTGCATGCCAGGATGATCGTGCACCAAAAGTACAAAGGCAGATTTCCATGTGGTGCATGCAGGCGAAGCGTGAGGATACCTCGATCTACTGTGTCGGCTGCAAGAGATGGATTCATCATGAATGTTCAGGGATTGCGGATGCATTGAGAGATAATCCCAGCTTCAGATCTAGATAATGTTGCGCTGATGTCCCCCTCCCCTTCCCCGCTAGTTACCACTATCAAGGACAACTAGATTTATCATAAGTAGTGGCCTTTAATATATCTAGACGTCCTTGCCACTACCCGTGTGCAGATTGATCACGATCACTATTAAGCTATTCCGAAGCCTTATTATCTCAAGCAGGTGGCTGCAGTGATGATGTGAATTTAGCATCAGCATTCCGTTCAGATGGGAAAACTCGAGGCCATGTTTTCAGCATGTGTGTGAGTAGTGTGCTGGTTTATCCCAGTTACACGTGGCCAATCACAGTAGAAGACCTTAATCGTTTGAGTTGCAAAGACAACGCGATGATAAGGTGGATTTTTCCTAAACAACTAGCTGAACGGGTGCCTACAGAAGACCTTAGGAGGCGACCTGGCATCCATTACTTGGAAGCTGCCATTCGATGGGACACACTCCCCTGGTATAGCCATGTGCAAAGATTGCAAGAAGACTCCTGGCCAAAAGAAATTAATGACTGGCGGTTTAAAGACGTTTGCCGACGTCCAACACTAGTAACACGAGCAGAATGGATGAAAAATCGCGGAGTGAATGAGATCTATGTAGAAGAAACATATTTTTCCCAGCTTCTTCGAATGCGAGTTTCTTTCCTTTCTAAGTAAATTGAGTAGTATGTCTTTCACAAGTTGTAGTCGTCTCAAACATTTTCTCAATATCTAGGTTAAAGAAGCGTGTCCCATGAATATCATACATTACCCCTAATTCAGCCACATCAATCCTGCGCTTACACGCATCCGTGTGACGATGACGATACTTTTCTGATGGCTCTCAATAGAAGTACACCATGCACCATTTTTTTCAGTTCGGTCGGACTCCGAATAATATAATATAAGTATGGGCAGCAATAAAGAATAATGCATACAAATCATGTTGTAAAATATCAGCTGAATGCTGCATTTTGCAGTCATTTCAAAAATCACTTGCGAGAGTCGTATACATGCCATGAAAAACATGAGAAATATATTGCGTATGTACTATGTGCACATTGGAATTATTGCCTGGGCATAGAAGTGCAGCCTATATAGCGTATATGCGTTGGGGTTGGGAGGGGTCTCGTAGTATAATCTGTCTAACCTTCAAAAGTCTGTTAGAGGCAATCATCGCATTATGGTGCATTCTGCATTCTGACAACTGAGAGCGGCTAAAAGACTTTCGAGTGCTACGTTCCACAGACATAGACTATCACTATCTCTAAATGGTCAGAAAGATTCTGTCCAACCTATGCCAATACTATGATTTCTCTGACGTTTTTTCTACTTTTATCGTCATAAACTAATAAGTTTTTTTTAATTCGATGGCCAGTATTATGGAATTGCAATCGACTGGTTTTTTAAGTCAATTATAATTTTATCAGGAGGACACATGTGAAACGTTCCTAAAATTCTTCGTCGCTTTTATTTATCTAAAAAATTAGACAGATTGATAAAGACTGATAAGAATACATACTTTGTCCCTACAATTTTCAAAAATGCGGATTACGAACTGTGGGCGATTTGATGATGTACAACTATCACTTCCTGAAAATTCTTCGTGAGCGCAGTAGAATGAACATGCTTATTTCGGCAAAATGGTGTTCATATTTAGCAACACTTGGGATATTCACTAATTCTCTGAGGAATGAAAATGTAATCATAAATTAATCATGCTCGTCTTCTTCATTAATGTAAGTCATTTCATATCGATTCCACTTTAGCAAGGTGATCTCCATACGGTAGTGAGTCAACGTTTGAGACATAAAACATCAAAGACAGTAACATTAAATGACAACCATTGCTGATTGCAACGTGAAAACGTGGATTCAATATCTACATCAGACTAAATTAGTATTGAACTCGCAATTTAGGTACGGTGGGTCGCAACATCGCAGGACTCATATAGAAGATATAGAATGTTATGATGCTTTAGTTTCATTGACAAATACATGATTGTATTTTCGATAAGACTACTGTACCGTGAGTGTCTCCAAATACAAGCGTTAATGGGTAAATCCGGAATTTTTCTCCCACTTTCAGAGTGAAATTTGCCTTCCACATTTTCAGTTATGATTTGTAATTTCTTTCGTCTCAGTGTGTGATATTGATCATTGTAAAAAGATTTATGCATGTGGCGACCACACGAAGTAAGTTTTGTTCTAAT
Organism: Prostheceraeus crozeri; assembly: GCA_907163375.1. Lineage (NCBI taxonomy): Eukaryota > Metazoa > Platyhelminthes > Polycladida > Euryleptidae > Prostheceraeus > Prostheceraeus crozeri. The sequence continues at coordinate 119,978 of CAJQUW010006313.1, read as the reverse complement.
TAAAGTATTATTTCTATCAACGTCGGCTACTGGACAAGCAACGTCAGTAACGGAACAGACAGCGTCGGTTACAGGACAAGTTGTGCCTATTCTTTCGTCTTAATCTAACTCATGTGTTGCCGCCTACCGGTATCAAAAATTGTGCATCAATAAATCAAGCCACCACTGTTGCAAACTACATGTAAAGCAATTGCAGTGTGTTCTTCAGTTACACACATGAGAACGAACTCTTCTCCAATGGATCACTGCAGGTCGGACTCGTGATTAACTTGAAAAGTTGTCCACCTGTGATCTACCATTCGGATGCTGAAAGCATCAGACATTTGAACATTTTAAAAGATGAAATCTCGTTTTTTGCAGAAGGCAAAATCCAAAATGGCCGCTAAAACTAGACTGTTGCCAGATTGCTGTAGAAATTCATGTGTTATTCTATAAAATACTTCGAAAATGGAAATTTATGAATTACAGATCACTGACTGAATGTTGAAAGATGATTATTACATTGGGACTAAAATCGTTAATTGACCTCGTAAGTAGTATGCTTTGTGTTTACGTGTATTATATCAAAACACGTATTTTTATCATTTCTAGCCGGTGTATTTGAGGAGGATCGATTCAATTTTGGATTTCAAGAAAAGTGAAGATGTGAAACTAGGCGATTAGTGAATGGAATCACACTAGTTTTCTGGTTGTACTCCGTATACAAACTTAAATGGCAAAATACCTTATTGGCCTTCATCGAAAATGTCAAAATTGATCGGAATCTGAATTTTGCCATACAAAGTACGAGTTGATTATGGCGGAATGACTTTGAAAGTTTGCTCATCTAAATGCTGTTACAATTCTGGCTAAGTGACAACAAACATGTTTCAAATCAATTATTGTATGCCGAATAGGCCTATAGACCATAGGATCTCTTTCAAATTCTTCTTTCTCGAGATCTGACACCTCATTTGTTCCCGTCATAGAAAAGAACTATGTTTCGTCATCATCGCACCATATGCATTCGAAGTGATCATTTTTTTGCTTTGTTTGATGATACGTAGACCACAAATCCGTGTGCTTGGCACATGGTAAAATGCTTCTTTTATTTTACGGTTATCTTTCGAATGGAAGATTAAAGGAAACATTCTGACATGTGTCTAATAGCACAAATAAATAATGTCGGAGCAAAAAAATCGGCAACGCCATTCAAGCTACCGGATACTCGACATCAATCGAAATAAAGGGAATTCGCTTTTTCCACATGCGATTTGCAAATAAGCCTTCTGGTCACTACGTTCAATTATTCGTTCAAGGATCTCAAAATATAGTATCTGGGATCCCTCAATGAATGGGAAGTCATTAATGGGGCTCTTGAACGGCAATTAAACCAAACCATGCCTAAGTTAATATCCAGTTGTTTGATATGATGTTAGAAAGAATCAGGAATGTTTTGATGTTAAACGATTGTAATTGATTGCATACAAAATTTTTCGGTCAGCATCCACAGACCATCTTCAGGTACAAAAAAGATTCATTTAAAGGTTAGTAGTGCTATGTAAGCAATTGCAAACATTAAACATAGTTTAACTTAAGCCGAGTAGGGCTGGCAAGATAGGATAGCCAAAATGATTGACATCAGTGAAATATTAAGATGGATGATGATGATTATGATGTGCAACAGGTAGTACTGGGCTACAGTATTTTCCCTAGGCTTTCTTGCCAGCCCCTACTCGAGTTATATGTTAAACTCGGTACTCGGTATAAGTTAAATAATGGTACTAGGTATCTAACGAAGGTAAAAATGCATTGCATAATTGTCATCCTATGTCGAGGGATTTACGTGCATTTTTATGAAATGCTGATGAATAAAAATTTTGACAATTACATATTTACTTGAGTGACGAAATAACTTAACGATCTAAATATCTACAAGTTCTGTAAAAATCAGTATTCATAACGTATGAACATACATTACATATGAGTTTTTTTATGTACATAGATGTATCAACTTCATACTGCATAAAAATTAAATTGAGCAGACTGACCATATAGCCAGATGCATTTTATCCGTTTTTGAGTAATATCACATGTTTGAGATTGGATTGAATTAGTGGTGCTGCTGCCTAGGACATGCGTATTTTAGGGAATCCACAAATCTTATCTAATTTTCAGGCATGTTCAATGACTTTCTTTAGCTTATGAAATATTGTCTCGTATACTACACATATCAAAAATCTCAGACGTGAAAATACGTCATTTGATCCATTTTTGTCAAAGTAATCATCAGAAGACATGTTTTCGTCAGAAAGTGGGAGTAAAATCCGGATTTACCCTGTTACTTGGAATATGAAGAAATCTAATCGACTCAAAGAATATAATAAGGAATGCCTCTCTGTTTGCCACCATTCAACCGAATTCCATCTATTATATCACGGCATTTCTACAGAGGTATGATCTGTGCTTCCTAGTGGTCTGTCATGCACCATTAAATTCGTGTGTGAATTGTACATGTGGACTGGCTAAAATTCATGATTCACTGTCTGCTGTACTGTTGGTTGGATTTTATAATGTGAGTGACACTTCCTTTGGTTCCGCAGACAAACAAGAAGAGCTAACTGGTTTTAGCATTGTTGCTCTTGACTTTTCACGCTTATTCTGCCCCCAAAAGTACCCTCGTATTTTGTACATGGGTGCAATGGACATGCGAAACTGAATGTTTTTGAAACAATTATCGAAAAAATACTTCATTTCATTTGTCTATTATATAATTGGAGAACGCCATCAGTCCTCCTTAGGACTACTTTAACTAATAATTTAAATTAGTAAGCATTATATTCTATTATAAATGGCTACTGGGATGACTTTCATCATCGTATGAGAAATAAGAGTGTTTTAGTGAGGAAAATAGAAATGTCTTGAACTTTGAAGTAGTGCATGTATTTTTCTTAAATATGCATCAATCAAGATTGAATGCTGATATACTGATAACAGTGTTAAGTTTTTATTAGAATGGCTACTACGCGCTCCTACGTATTAAATTGTTGATTTTTGCATTTAGAGATTGTCAAGTATTTTGTTGTCAACGTTAAAAATGCGCTGATTATTTACGTCAGCAACTAGATCACCGACTATCTCTAAAAAACAATAATTTGAATAACCGGTAAAGGCATATTCACACAAATCAGTTTGTTTAACTTCGCCGAGTCGATTGTTGCAGCTCTCCGTCAGCTATCTTTGCATTTTGCGTTAAGTTTTTAAAAATCAGTTCTACAAGCATATGACGTTGTAGAGACCCCATTTTTGCATTATGTGCATTTATGCACATGTAAATGGTCTGAAAATACACTTCCGAGGTTTTGTTGTCGCATGTTTACATGAATCGGCCATTATGCTTGAGAGCTGATGAACTGAATATATTCAACAGTCAGGCCTAAGTTGCCTCATTTATGTATAATCATCATCAAGATATCAGATGCGAAGAAAATGATTCAAATTTGAATCATTATGTATTTATAGTTTTGTTTCATGAACGAATGCTTTTGCTGCTTGAAATGATTCACAATACATTACATGCTGACCAATTGTGCATTGTGCAAAAACTGTAACAGCTTGACTTGGTTCTTTTATGTCATTAATTCATGTTACACGCTCCTTGTGTTCAATAATGTAGAGTGCTAAGTAAGCCATTTGGTATAATTACTTGGAAATGTAGATCAAAATCAATGAATTCATTTCACTGTTGAAATTTTGTCATTTGACAAGTTCATTCATATTTGTCTCCTGTGCTTTATGTGGTGATTATCTCCGAACCTAATTCAATCGTGAGACGAACGAGGGAAATGGCGTTTGAAACTTTCACGCAGACAAGGGCACGTAATTAGTTATCTAAATTTGGTCATTCAATGCAATCGATCGCTGTCTCATGCATCAATTGTAGTTAACTTTCGTACAGGAAATAAATGGTGAACTTTGAACACTTAACAAGTGTGCAATTACAACTTTTGATAAATCAGCTAAGCGACGATGGCCAGGAAACAAGAACTGTAAGATAGTTATGTATTGTTTCTGAATGTCATCATAAGCATGGTACAAAAATGATACTTTTTGGATCGTGAGCCATAGTTGTGAGTTATATGGAATATTTCAGCATGTAGATGTATGATATAGGCCAGATTAGGGATGGCCAGACTTTTTTGGATCACGGCCAGATTATCAATGCACAAGTCGAGTCGGGTCACATCCAGCATCAGAAGCACTACTAATTAAAATCATTCTTTTCAGTACTTAACCGAATGATAATTATTCATCTTCACCTCTTGAAATAGTTCATCAGTAGATGTGTAATTAGCTTTTTTTTGTAGCTAAAATAGCTTACTAGCTAATTACTTAGGGTTCGTTTCAAATCACTGACTTTTTAATCAAAAATCTAAAGGAGAGATAACTCGTCCTTAAATAAATAAATATAGGTTCAATTTTTTGATGACTCAAATTTTATTGCTTACTCAAAATTTTATAAATTACAAAAGATAACGCGTCCAGAGTTGACTAAAGGAATAGCAAGACACATGTACAATTAAACTTTATTCAACACCTCATAAAATCATAGCTTTCAATAAAATTTGACATTATCATAATAACTAATATAATAATAAAGAGTAAAAATGACACCGTCTGAACTTATGCGTTATGAGGGGCAGCGTCCATCGCCGAAGAATATTGTCAGTCGAAAGCAAAGTGTCACGGAGGAGGTGTTGTTGTCCGTCCGTTCCCGGTGTTTGTTCTCCTTGATGTTCGTTCTTTTCCCTGTTCGTACTCCTCTGATGTTCGTTCTTCTTCGATGTTCGCTCTCTTCCTCCTCTCCCATAATTGTACATGCGCAGTATTATGTTAGTCTGTCGCGGCCAATTACAATTTGCCGCGATTGCCTTTGGGCCTCGAACCCTCAGAAATCAAATAAGAGGTCGATACTATGACAAAAGTTTTACCACATAATTGTGAAATTGCTGATATTGCTTCTCTTGAGAGTGAAAATTGAGCGGGCAGTGTTGTTATGAAATTCGTAATGACAATGTAACTTAGAGAGCTGCACATAGAAGTTGGACAATAGATTGACCGCATACCAGCATCGTCAAATTCTCGGAACTCTGATGTTTTAAACGCATATAGCGCTACCGGCCAATGTTTTAACACATGTTTGTGCAAATATCTGATCACCCTCATGGCTCCACAGAATGAGAATCCCACTCTTCAAAGATCGTATAGTATTTTCATAATAGGAATGTAAAATATGATGAGGTACTTTGCAGAAGAAAGAACACTCAATGGACTGAATGTAATATTAATTTCAAATTAATTCTCCACACTTGAGGCGACTGATATATTAACGATACAATCGAGATTACAGATGTATGTCTTCGTCTCAAATCTAAAAATTCAGAAAAGAGCATTTACATTGTGCTTTTTGTAAATGATAATCTATGATCTGATGTGTGTATGTAAATTTTAAATCTGATAATTCGCTTGTGATTGATTGATCGATAAGGCCGGATCGGTGAAATATATTTAATTAAAAAAAGTGCGTCGTCATCATCATCGTTTGGCGTCCTTATTTTCCCATTATTTTGGGGTTGGACGTGTGACAATGTCTCTTCTCCAACTGCTTATGTTTTGAGCTAGCTCTTCCCTGATTTCCAACATTGCCACATCTTCCACGCACCTTCTCCACATTTTCTTCGGTCTTCCTCTCTGCCTCCTTCCATCCACTTCCTTCACAAGGCAACCTTCTTCCATTCTATTTACATGGCCGAACCATCAGAGTCTTCTCTGCCTGATCTTCTGAGCTAGGTCCACTGTGCGACACTTCTCTGCTACCTCCGCGCTTGTCTCTCCATCCTGCCATCTCCTGCGATAGCTCTCAGCATTCTTCTCTCGCAGCTTCGTAGAATATTCACCATCCTGTCTATTAGCGGCCACGTCTCCGGACCATACAACAAAGCATATCTAAAAAAAGTGCGTCAAAGGATCTTATTTTACATTTTATAAAACAAAAAACAATCCAATAATATATAATCAAAAATTCAAACTTTCGCTTGTAAATTTTATAAGAAAATACACCTCATTTAAATATTCATGCAAATAATGTAGAAAGAAGCACAGACATGCATGTAAATTACATCAGTAAAATTTAGGTGACTTTGGGATCCCTGGCATACATACCCAGAATCTATCCATTATCCCTAATAAATGCCTACTTATTAAAAGCACATGCTCATACGCTCATCTATACATCAAGACATGTTTTTTACAATAAAGTCACATTTTGTACAACCAACGATACTAAATTCTAGTATTTTTGGATCTCTTCGTTTTGATGGACGACATTTGTCAATATTTCAGTTTTGTCTATCTCGCATTGCTAATTCCAAAATAAACAATGTCTTCTAGAAGCCTTAAGTATTGACATCTTAGTATTGTAGCTTCATGTTGAATCCTAGCAGACATGCAAGAGCAAAGTGCATTTACTCGTAAATAGAGTACGGTATCCTAGAAGTCATAAACCTCGATATTTCAATACTGTATCTTCTGCTTGAATCTTCGCAGAGATGAAAGTGCAAAATGTGTCGAACAATGCGACAACAGTCGCTTTTATCGCATATAGTGCACATTTAAAATCATAAACAAAATTGGTAATTCAAGTCATTGACCCCTTTTTAGTCGGCTATTGTTTTGCTGCATCCCGGTCAATTTCCTAATCAATTTAAATAAAAGAAGGCTTGTCCTGGAATCCTGCAATAAATCACAACCGTTTTGACGCTGATAACTGGCAACAAACCTGTTAGCATTCTGTTGCATTTATTACATAATCTTGTGTATTTTTCCAGACAATGAAACGATTTGTCTTAAAGTTAGAACTCTACGATTGTTTGACGGTCTTGCACAGACTGGAAACGATGATGATGGGTGTGACATTCATGCTGTACGAGAACTTTGCTATTAAATATTTTGTTGATCACTGTGGTCAGCCACCTTGAATGCATCAAACCCAATTCATAAAAACGTTTCCAAAACGCACTACATTGCGTCTAATTTGCTGCATATCTTTAGATACGCTTTTTAGGTAACCGTATGTCAGCATGTTTCTGTTTCACTATCATAAGAGTAGTGTAAAGAAGACAGCAGGTAGTTTGGGACTCAATTTGCGAGTAATAATACTTGTATCTTCGCGGATTTTAGAGCTACTCCGTAGTATATATACTAAATCGACTTGTTAAAGTGTTCTTATGATGTGCAAGTTCTCCTAGGAAAAGTACATGGGCCAATCTACTGTTCCTACTACTTCCCAATCCACGAATGTTTTGATGATGTATTGTTTTTGTTTGAATGTGCGATATTCGAGTGTCCCTGCTTACGCGAGAGTAACTGAAAATCTGATGTATCCCATTTATGAGCTTTGATCTTTTATGACTTATGCTCAGAATAGTAGATCTATAAAAGGAAAATATATATGGATTTCGAATGGCAAATCATGCTTTGACCGTATATTGTAACAGAAAGTACGGTTTTTGAACGCGATCTTTGCTATTGACTTAATTGAATACATTGCATTCCTGACAAAGAGGAATTAAAGTATTCACTTGAAGAAAATTTCTTCCAAAATATCGTAAATGAGAACAGTGAAACCCCCTTAACATATTAGGATGCTAAGACAAGTCATGCAATTGAGAAAAATGCATCAAGAAGACTAAACTGGCTCTTCGTAGACCTGATAGAGATGTCAATTACATAATACCGACTTAGTCTGTTTTCAAGAACTGTTCACCGCTTCAAGTCGGATCATTAGACAGCTCATTTCCTCCATCCTGCTCATTGCGAGACTGGTTTCGGCTACCGTCCACTCGATTTTCCTATTTCGAAAGTCACTTTTGAAAATGTTGCACCATGCAGATCGTAGTTGACCTCTCAGTCGTCTACCTCCATTTATATCCCGCAAAGGATATATTATCAAAGTACGAATGCGATATAGTAGAATGATTAATATTGTGCAGAAGAACATGTGTGGGTGCGAAAAGTAGGTAAATTATCATTATCATTCCATAGTGCAAACATTATACATGTAATTTCGTCTCATGAATATGCTCAGATCTCGAATAGCATGTTGAGATGGTTTCTTATACACTTGTTGTATAAATAGCATTAAATAACGGATTGTTGTAGAAAATCCAATGTTTGTAAGATGGAATTTGTGGTGATACTTTCGTTTCCTATGTAAAGAAACCCATCCACAGAATTAGATTCATCTGCGCGCGCTTCGGTCCGAAGCAGATAAACAAAATATTTAATTCTGTGAACCCATCACTTTCATTGAGTCTACAGTCATGAAGAAGGCAAGCAACTAGTAGAAGAAACTAAATCATCGTCACTTGAATACGAATCTACGGCTTCGGTGGTGTCAAAACTGTCCTCATCATTTGACCCATCAGTAACATTTCTTAGAATCTGGTTCATTTCCTGTGAGGTAAAAGTGAAGAACACAGTCTGACTCAAGCTCTGCGTGGCGCAATCTTATAACAGTGATTGGCAAAATGTAATTCTCGTTTGCCGGCCAGGTTTTTTTGAAAGCGACACGCATTAATTCATTTATTTGAAGGTTAGTCGACATATATTCTCTGCTTCTTGTTCTGAATGCTCAATTCAGACAACGTAGTGACATCGAACTTTGATAAAGTCACCATGTGCTTTAAACTATTGAAGTCTTCGATGCGAGAAATATATACAGTGTACAACCAATAGTGCAGAGATTTTCATAACTGATGTGTTAATAACGCAAATTTGTTATGGGATTAACTTCAGAGATCAGGGGTCTGGCTGACCTGACCCGAGGCGGGTTCCAACTCTGTTTTGCGATCACGTGATTGGTAATCTTCAACCATGTGCTCCGTTTCGAGATTTTTGATTGTCTCTGCACAACCCGATCCACATTTCGCAGATTACCAAAATTCTGCAGCCACATCTCAGTTCAGTCTGTCCTAATCACAGTATCTCTTGTCCTCCTTCACATTAAAGTTTCAACGATTTGTCCATCAAAGAAAAATTCGTCCGCTGTCACTGTGACAAATGGTCGAGTCTCGAGAACTTTGCGAAGCTCTCTCAGGAAGTGTGCCTCTGTAGGAAGAAAGGTGATGGTACAGCTTCATTTTTCAATATATTTCTTCTGCTCACCACTTATCGCTAAAGACCGATGCACTTCACACAAGCTTTCGTACACTGTCACTTCATGTTCAGAAAAAGTCTTCTATGAAACAAAGCGTTTGCCACGCCATCTTTAATTTGAACAATTCCTGCAAGTCTATTGCTATTTCTCTTGTTGGTTTTCAAGTATCGCGGAAAGTTAGTGTTTGATAGTTTCTGATCCGACACTTTAAAAACACACATTTTTCTTGATAAGTCATCCCTTTAGAATAAAAGGTGAAATTGTACTGATGAAGTAGATGACTGAATCAATTCATTACCTTGCAGATTGAAATGAGAGGATTAACTCATTTGTATCCGCAACTAGAAAGTCGAAGGGTGGTTGTTATTTACATTACCTGATCATGTGATCAATCTAGTTTACACCGTCTTAGTGTCATGTAAGTTTTGCGACAACTTACTCTACAACACGTGACACTGGCGGGTGTGATGTGATGACGGGGTCATAGGCTGGGTGGAGTGGTAAACCACATCAGATAAAGTTTGTTTTGGGTGGAGTTATGTGTGCGATTTGCTGGACAAATCAAAGCATGTCTACTTATGTGTGGATGTATTTGGACAATTCGGAATAGGAATGACCGTGAGCAGGATCATGAAATTATGAAAATTCATCTTTGAAGCACTAAAATCAATCACAAAATTGAATTGAAAATAAGATTAAAACTACATACTATGTTGATGCTTTACACTCAGTCCCATATTACAGGCTTAGAAACTTACGTGTGATTTTTGAGAATTGAACGTCTATTGACAACAGCTGCAAGAAAAAAGCCTTCTTGATGATCAGATTTAGTGTTATTTGGAACTTTTTGTCAATTACTGCGTATATTAATTGCTTTAACAGACTTGCGTACATCTGGGTGCTCTAGTTTAGATGCGACATATTTCCAAGATAGTGGCAATGAGACTAGGATATGAGGCATAAACCAAGTTATGTGTTTGTGCACAGCAGAACAGCATCATGAAGGCCTCCGGTCATATGAGGTTCTCATAGTCCTTCATCTTTCGCCAATACATATTTTTGAACATAATGTACACTTCACATTATACAATGAACATGGCAAAGCTTTGCCCGGCCACAAGTTGGGTAGGTGGACATAGCCGGATCATGACTATAGACAACATTCTTATATTTACTTCTTTAAACATTCTGACCCTCAACTGCTAATTGTGAATATTTTATTGTGGAAGCCATAGACTGCACATTATATCGTAGTTTATAGCTTACTCAGCATTTCATCTGCACCAAACCAACTTTGCAGATGAACTCTTCTTGATAAATATCTATTACAGTAGACGCCGCTTATTAAAAACATGGATAATAAAAACACCCAGTTAATGAAAACAGCCTGGCTTGTTCCGGAATTTTTGCCATTAAAACTTCAATGTATACATTCATTTATAAAAAGCAAACCCAGTTTGTCAAAAAATAATTTCGTTTATATTTTTTCTTTTAGAGATTACAATACATAAACACTATTCTTTCATAAACTCTTCATTACACTTGTTCGATCATTTAGGCTTCCGCACATGCTTTATCTCACTGGTGCACCTATTAGCGACTCATTTGCAAAGGATGGTTTTCTGAGCGTTAATACACTGCACGTACATACATCTAAAGAGTTTCCTATCGAATATATAGATAATTAATTTTTACTACAGTACATGCAGGCCTATTCTGTACCCACCATCATTTACAGATTCAATTTTAAGTCACATTCTTTTAATGAAAACGTCGCTTAAATAGAAACACTTCAAGACGGTCCAGATGTGTTTTTAATAATCGGCGTCTACTCTATTTTACTTATTTGCATCTGAACATTTTCGTACAGCATTAAGAATAATAGTGCTCTGGAATATTATATCGTCCTGGAAAGTGTCTTAGAATTTTTGACGGAAAGGCCGCGGGTACCCTGAATTAGTATTCGCAGACTTAATAAATACAATTGTATGAATGGCCAGCATACTATGATTTTCACACTTTTGCTTTATGCATTCTTCAATGCATAAGTTTTTTTTACAGATTTGCATTTATAATTTTCGTCCGACCCCATACATGGGAAAATGTGGACGTTAAACGTGGAAAAAGAAGAATCCCTTTATAGCTGTTGTGCTGGCTCATGTGGTCTATTTCTTTCATGGCTATTGTGACATGCGTTATCTTTACCATCCAATTCATTGCAAGTCAATCTATATTACCTGACAGCAGCACTATGAGATTGGTAAACTAATCACGTGCGCTTGCGGATATCTAACTTGAAGTGCTGTGTATTGGAACTCGGTTTTGTCTGACACTTGACGAAGAGCATTTCTCGACTCGTGTGTTTTAATACATAAATGGCATTTTTTGAATTTTTGGACTAAATGACTCTCAGAGACCCTTGTTCTTCATTATTGTCGGTGCACCCTTACTGCTTTAATGTGCACGGTGACTGAAGTATTTAACTTAACGATTTCTTAATTTTCCTGGTATGATATTTAGTCTTAGCGAAGTACTTTCATCACTACCATCCAACCCATTTTACGGAATTGTCGAAAATGGTCGTGATATCTTAAGACATACAACATTTCTATTATGGAACGAGGTATACCAGAAGTATATTTGACACATTCCACAGCGATAAATTTGGAGTCCTTGACAATTCGCCGTTGACGGGGAAAAGGGGAGTAGTAAGAGGACAGAAGACTCGAAGTAATAGGGAGTGTGAAGAGTGGCGCAAGACGACGGCCTTTTCCACTCCAGCTTTGACCACCTTTTTCTTGCCTATCTACATTCCCCTTTCTGATCCCTTCTCTCTCTCTTCTTTTCTTTCTTTTCCCCACTCCCATTCCCCCACGGGTGAAAGATTCAGTGTTTCTCCTTTTCTTCTTGATTCCCACCACTAAAATCAGAATTCAATTCTCAATAAACAAAGGAGTTAAGTTGTTGTAAGCGCCAAATCATGAGTAGGCATTGGACAGGCGAAATGTTGTAAGAGCCTCGGCTTGGTCACTTACACATTTCGTCCTTAAACTTGAAGAAGCTCTGCTGTCGCTTCAGCGCACGTCTTGTATTTAATTAAACACACTATCATTATCATAATTAAAGTGTTTTGTTCATTTAAATTTTTAGAAGTTTTACCTTTTAGTTTTACCTTATCCTTTAGGAAGTCTAGAAGTTCATTAGTTTTACCATTGGAACGCCGAGGAATGAAACTTGGCCTCCTTTCTAGATGTCATGGTGTCGAAAACTGACTCATCTTTTAAATTCTCTCTATATTCTAAGCCATCGCGATCGGATCATGTCATTTCTTGGGATTCAAATTACCCGCGATCAACCTTGCATAATATTCTACGCAAATGATCTAAGGCGAGCAATCAAGAATGGTTCTGATGATTTTGAAATTCAGAAAGGAATTGACCTAATTACAAGACGATATCGTTGTAATGGCTATCCATCAAGTTTTCATACGCAATGCAAGACAATCATTGAACAATCGCAGCAAAGAGAAGAAACAAGGATAGAATATATCTCTTCCGTATCACAATCAGAGAGATACTAGAGAAATAAGAAATAGTCTGAAGAAAACTGGTCTTCACGAATTCGTATCCCTTTCTTTTACTTCTCATCCATTACATCGTGTTCTAGCGCCAAGAGATGAAATGCAATGCACTCGATCATCTTGCGTCTATTGCCAGCGAGGTGATGGTCGCGCTACATGTTGTGACAAAGGTTGCGTGTACTTGCTGCATTGCCTTAAATGTCCTTCAGAAGGTCAAGCTACGTACGTTGGTGAATCCAAGCGAACGATGCGTTCTCGTATTCAAGAACATATGAAATGTGACAATTCTTTGTTTTATCGCCACTTTGTTAATGATCATAATTGTGAGCAAGTTTATCATGTCTATCTTGGACGATCCTCCACAGAATTATTAGCAACATGTCCATTAGAAGGCGATAGAGCTTCGCGAGATTAACTCGCACAATCCTTCACTTAATGTCCGCGTGCAGTAGAACACATGCTCATTGCGTCTGTAGTAGAAGCGCAAGCGAAAACGTCGCGCATTTTATTTATTTATTTTAATACATTCGGTCGAGACTATTTCTGAAGTTTTCACTTATCAAATTGCATAGGAAGGTCTAGCAAAAAAAGGGGTGTGTACGGACGCTGCGTGCTCAGTTTTTCCAATTAGCTCTTTGTTTTTTTTTAGTGGAAAAATTGAACTTCATTAGGCCAGGACATAATCGAATTAAAGAGTAGATAAACATTTGAGTCTGTTTTAGAATACATTACTTGTCATTATTGACTCAAAATTTTCCTCATAATTTGGGACACCTGAGTTACTGTTTGACAGATGTACTCCCTAAATGGTTTGGGCAAATGCTGCTTTTTTATCGTCCAATAACCCTCAGTTTCATCGAGTCAGTCAAACGAATCGATCAAGCCATTTAGCTATGTCATAAAGCGGCACATAGTGCAATATAAAAAATCAATTACAAAATATCAAAACATCTCTTGGTGAGTATGTGCAGCATCACATGTAAGTCAGAGTTAATCAGGAATAGGGCGCGTCAGAATGCGGCCAGCTGCTCATAAAATGAGCGATTCTCCTCATTCGTAATAGCAGTCTTGCACAAGAACATGAGGTCTTCATATTCCTTTTTGAAATGGATTGGGTACGCTCTGGCCGGCAGGTCTGTCGATCGTGTATTTCTCGATTTAGAGCAGGACCGTCATGTACTGCTCAGTGGCATGCGAGTTTTTGTAATGGAGAGCGTCGTCACACTTCGTCAATTTCATAGACCTCATCTTCCTCCAGTCCAGCTCGCCATCCATACCGACATCTTTACGGGCTTTTCGTATTCCAACTTTTGAGGCATAGTCCTTCCAATTGAGAACATCCTTCTGGTCCAATCTGGACCACGTCGTACGGCCTCGCTTGCACGCCTGTGCCAAGCAAGGTACTATATGACTTGGTATGTGCACTGCTCCTTCAACCTGGGATGTTTCATTGATCTCCCTCTCACACGTAGCATGTATGCTGTCTCCAGAATTTTGACCATGGCCGGGCTCGAGGTAGTGTATCAGAATTTCCGAAACATGCTGGCTAGTCTTGAGGAAATTCAGGAAAAGAAGAAATTACGATTGAATTTCTTGTTTTGGCTGTGCAACTGTCGCTAAATAGGATGACTTTGGCAACACCTTCACGGTCTTTCCGATCCAAAATTCTTCTCAGGCAGGAAGCGATCTCGTTCGAACCTTCGGCGCACACCTCATGCCAAAAGAAGCAGGTGTCGTGCTTTTGATCCATGTCGTATGTGGTAAAGTTGTAGCACGACAGCCGTGAGCGATAGAAGACGTCGTCAACTTCTGACATCGGAACAAATATTACTTGCTGAAGATCGAAGACAATTGCCGCTGAACTCGAGGATTCTTTTGCTTCAGCCACCGCCGCCTTCATAACTTCTCGAACTAACTCTTTTTCCGAAATATGGCTTCGATATTCCTCCGAGTCTTCCCTCCTTAATGAAAAACAAGTTGAGCATAAATCTTTTTTCGCTCGGTGAAATTTCAACTTCCGCTCATTGAACACTTGCCGATGCAATACTAAGCTGCAGGACTTTCCTGTCTCTTCCATAAACATGCGGTGCATTTTACTCATGTTCAGATCTGGTGCCAGATACTGGTAGTTAGTGTCCTTCCTGATATAGTGCGCTTCGATGCGCGGAAACCTATCGATGTGCTTCTTTACTTCATCCCGCATGCTTTGAAATTTGATTCTGTTTTCATCCGTAAGGCCACCTCGTCTATCAGGTTCGATACACCCAGTTGCGTCTACGCTCCTCAGACTTCGTGCAACCATCATGTCGTTTTTGTTGAGAGTCGACGTGAAAACGCATACTCTCAAGCGAGAGCCCATGGAAAGAAAATACAATCTTGATGTTTTGCGCCTGCAGCTTTCCTTGATCTCTTCACAGGAATTTCCTCAACATGTCGGTTGATGAACTCCTTTCGTAGCGAGAACATCCCAAATTCCAAAAGCCTTTCAGAATTTTCCCCATTGCTTCGTCGTTGAATTCCCTGCAATCCAGCTTGCATGTCACAGAGCATCGTTGGCCCGGCTCTGATACCTTTGCCTGTTTGGCGAGTCCGCCCTCAGTCTCATACTCCAGCCCGTGGTCTTTTTGGAACTTATGAATTTTGCGCTTCCTTCCATTTTGCGCTGGTGTAATCGCAGGGCTGTTGGGTGGGATGTCTAAAGTAGGCTGGTCATGCTCGAAACTTTCGGGAATCTCAACTGCTGTATTATGCAGTTTTGAGGTCTGACTCGCTTCCTGATCTTCGCTCGCTACATGTTGATTATCCAAATCACTGTGAAGTTCAAAAGCAAATTTATCCGCGGATGTAGGGCTGCAATCTTTTGCTTGATGTTGCATTGGACTATCGTTGAGTCCGAATATGACAAGCGTGAGGAGCAGTCAGATTCCCTATGGTTTGTAGCACAATAAACAAAGCGGACATGCGATGGAAATTTTCATTGACCACAATTCCTCAAGCAGCAGACTTCGATTACATGTTCGCTCGGGCTCAGATGGTTGTGAAGAATGAGGAAGTTATTGCAACAAGCTGATGAAACGTGAAAATACACGCGTGTTTCTGAAAATTTGTCATTTTAAACAAAAATCTTTTTTCAATAAATAATATTAAGATTATAGTCAGTACAAGAAAACCATTTGCCAAACTTAATACAGGTAATTATTGATAAGTTTATTGTTGTAAGCGACAATATTCTTCTTCACTTTTTGGGACGAAATGTTGTAATGACATCAGTGTTTTATGGAGTTGAATCATTTATCATGTCATAGAATCACAATGGTGTATTTTGTTGTGTATGAATCGAGATTAAAAATAACACAGCGAACTTTGCGATCTTATTTTCGCTCTCCTGAAAAATTAGCATTTGGCGGATACCACACTTCGTCCCTTCAACGTCGAATTACAAAACCATTTCCTGGATCATTTTAATTTAACGAGATTCGACACCTCGTATTCACTGTAAAAGAAGCGCTGACACATAGCGACTGACCCCAGGTATCAACTCATCAATTTTCAATTTTCCATAGCATCTAGGAGCTTGAATAATAATGCAACAAAGACATCTGTCGCAAATCGTGTAATGGCTTTTCATAGCGTGTCGCAGGTCATGCTGCGTCTTCAGGCAATGTTGGCAAGTCAGATGGCAAACATCGATACGAGATACATGTAGCTAAGCTAAATATCGCACTGGGCGAGAGCAGAATCGATGCTTGCTATCTGACTTGCTACTATTGCCTGAAGACGCAGCAGAAAACTGCAGTTGTGAAAAGCCATTAAACGATTTGCGACAGATAAGCTTTTTGCATTATTGTTTGAAACATGCATCTGCCACTGGTGTATGCATCGCATGTGTCTTCGACTTGCTCATCGAAGAAACAATGATTAGATTCCACCTTCATCAAACAAAGTAAATAGGTTTTCAGCTTCACAGCTATCACTACTGATTTTCGTCATACTTTCACTCATGACATTTTCAAGTGTCGTACGTGGAAAGAAAAAGCAGTGTCAAATGTGTCTCCATTGATCTTCAACTTCTCCTATTCAGGATATAAATGTGAGCTTCATAAAATTCATTTTTGCATAAGTTTATTGTGCGCATGATCATAAATGTCGCAATATATTTTTGTTGCAAGATGTTTCAAATCAATGTTTTTTCTTTCAGACGTCGTGCCTCAACTCTTCGTTTACCTTCCTCCGTGCCTCAATCCAATACGAATAGTGCACTCTCGAAAGTGAGTTCATCGCCTTCAATGGCAAATGCATTTCCTGGAAAATCTCCTTATTTTGTTAAAATCACATTTAGCAGTTCAGTGATGAAGGAGCTTTCCACGACATCAAAGTATTCTAAGGATCAGGAATTTCTCCATTTGTTTCTAAGGATTTTCTATCTTCCATTTCCGATGACAAGTTGTGTCAAATATTTCCGTCCCTGTTGTTCCAAATGAACGAAATCGTTTCCAATATATTGTGATTTTTCGTAATTTTTATAACCTTTTTAAAGTTAAGTTTACATCAGAAGCAAAATAAAATATAATTGTAAATTATGGTCTGAATGAGTTGCCTCCTATACATGCATCTGAAGCTGTAACCCATGCCATTTCAAGTAGGTGCTCAATTGATGTATGTTCATTATTATGATAAAGAAAGTGTCCAACAAATCATTAGTTTGAATGTTTTTTAGTTTCAATGCTTTGTAATGTTCACTTAGAAAATGTAATGTCATCAAGACGAAATGTTTGGACTAATATCAACATGCTGCTACACAGATTGGTTAGCAAATATATAGCAATGAACATAAATACACGTACATAACACTAGTGAATTTTGAATGGCAGGCAAGTATTCAATATTATTTTAGAAGTTCATGACCTGCCCGAACGAAATGTCATGCGACATATTGATAATCGTGAGGACAACGTTGTCGATCATATCTCCGGCATGAGTTTTTCTGCCGTGTGGAAGTATGAATTAACCCCGATGAAAACAAACCCGTATTGAGTGAAAAACTCAAGTAATTAGGTTGTTTCGCATTTGACCTATTATCAGGATATAACTGTATCGCTAATGAAAAATCGTCAAACTCATACTTTTACTGACAGATGGCCTCTGTGGGAAAGTACATAATCAATATCAGCTGCATTTCTTTTTTTTGGAGCATCTCTTTGTCGGAAAAACTATGTCCGACATCCACTTTTAAATACATGACAGCTGGGCATACAACAGAAGATCAAAATCAGATCGAGCGTTTTAAAGTGTGTCTTCAAAGTATATATCGAAATAGAAATTGTTAATTGATTACTGACACAAAAACTCGGTGTGAAAAACGTGAAAACTGACAAGTTTTCATTATTTTCCTGTGGATAGAACAGTGGCCTTCATCCACTCTTTCTACTGAATTATCCAAGTCATAAATGTAATTATTTTCACGCAAACAAAGCAATTCAAATGTTTCGATATGGATAACTTAATGAGATGCATGTACTGTACTTGCATTGATAAGCAATACAACTTACGTGTGTAATAAAGCATAATACATAGGACGGTTGTCATTTTAAATACGTGACAAATTAATCCATAAATGCAATGCGAGGGCAATAGTATGTCTCATAAATCGCGGATTTCTAGCAGCATACACCACCAATTCACACTGCTAGTCATGAGTGAGCCGTTGATGTTTATAATGCACGCTAGTATATCTCACTCACTGCATTCATCGCTGAAATATGCGTGTGAAGGCTTTGCGATTATGATTCTATAGAAAATGCAAAAATCTGAATGTTCGTCATCCATTTTACAAGGTTTGAAAGAATTGAGATACATGCAGATCCTTTTGCTCATAACCCATCTTAAACTATTAATCAGTGCTCTATACACTCAAAAGAAGTATTCGCAGAGATGAGATTTCCCTTCAGAGAAATTTGTATTTCCACCATTAGAAATGTCCACCAGTAAAATTACTGCGATAAAACATGGGGATGGACCCTTTTCATTTCTTTCAATACATTAGACATAAGATAGTAAAAAGAAATGATCAATGAAGACCGTTGAAGAAGAGCCTCTATCATCAACAGCGACTTCTGCGAGATATTTATTGTACTTAAGTGCACTTAAACCACTGCTAATTTCAAATTTCTTTGGAATTTCAATGATCAGATATCACAGAAGTTAGTAAAAATGTTTTCTCAGCTTGTTTAATGCGCTGTCACTGATACGATGGCACATGTAGATAGTGCTGTGGTCGATTGCTTGGCTACTTTTTTCTGAAGTATGGTTTATAATTGGTTTTATTTTGTGTCAAATATTTACTATCGAATTCAATTAACTGATCTAGTTTATAAGAGGATTTACAATGAACGCCACATGCGATGGGATTATTTCTTGAATTGATCTGCTGCTTGAATATACGAGTGAATTGGCTCTTGTAATAACATTTTCAAATGGGTTGTCATTCGAAACCAAGACAAAATAATTGATTGGAAACTTGCATGGTGATCGCGGTCAGTAAAATGTCAGTAAATTTTTGTTTTTGTCAGTAAAATTTCAAAAGAAATCTTGCGATTTTTCTCTAAATTCTTTATTTCAGCATTTTGAATGAATTTCTTAATTGCTTAATTACTGATAATGTATTTTTTATAGAATCTAGCTAATCCATTGTAATTGTGATGCATAGTTGGAATGTTAAAATTTCCACCCACTATTTTCGACACTTTTTATGCATGTATGGGGCCTATACAGGGTGTCCGCGCTCCCTGGAAAACCTTGAAAATCTGGAAAACACCTGGAAAATGAATTTTACCCTGGAACACCTGGAATACCTGGAAAATGAATTTTACCCTGGAATACCTGGAAAATTAAATTTTACCCTGGAAAACCTGGAAAACTCCTGGAAATTTTGAGACTAATTAAAACACCAATTGCAAGTCGTTGAAGTCACACTTTCTCTATGGTTGAATTGTTTCCTATTTTTCCAGATTTTATTCTTCACATCTCATTTGTTCCAAATATCGCCTTCATTCTCATACAATTTTTTGTTTTTAGAATATTTCAGTGACTGTAATCTCCTATCATAACGTATGCAGCATGAATGAGACCGAAATGTGTGATATGGTTAACTATGAACTGTTGTCGAACTCCTAATCGTCGTGCAGTACGGTGAATTAGTAGCTGTGAATTCTCACATAAACGCTGCGCGGCATGGTGTACTAGGAGTTGTAAATTCCCTCATTAACGCCGTGTGGTATGGGGAACTAGGAGCCGTAATCTAGCATTAATGCTATTACACACTTGATTGCCGTGTGGCAGAATCTACTGACGCAAAATGGTGCTGAACATATAAACTTCATTTAGGCACCAGGCTTGTTCCGAATGATCCGAGGCTAATATCGAATATTTTCAAACACATTTCAAGTAGGTTTTCAATATGCAGATATATTATTCCCGACACGTCGTGTGCCAATGAGCTTTCCTTGGTCAATTCTTCTCTGTGTCATTCTCTTAAGCTGACTGTGATTACTCGCATGCATATGCAGCACATCAACCGTTATGTTCCTCTTTTTGACTCTTGGTCTTCCACCTTCTACGATTTCACGCTGCAAATGATCATTATCTGAATGACAACGCTCTGACGTTCACCTTGTTGCATTTTATTATAGAGTGGACTTTACAGATATTCTGTTAATTGTTGCATTTCATTATTAAGTCTTATATTTTTCGTTACTGATTGTTATACTCTTTCTCTATTTTGTTCTCCTCAATCCGCAAGCTTTAAATTTGTTGCGATCGATTGTATTTTCATTTTTTTCTAGAAATATAATGTAGCCGTCTGATGCATGTATTGGTATTTTTTATTTGGAATTACCTGCACCTTAAAAATTCAACCAATTTCACACCACTTTTCAAATTTTTATTGTCAATAATATTATCTTTATGGTGTGTAAGCTCCTTAGCCACAGAACTTCGGGTAGATTTTTCCTTTTAAAGTAGAATTTTTTTTAAATTTGACGCGTACATTTGAGTAAAATGTCCTTGTAGAAAGTCTGGAAATTTTTGTTCTAATTTGACCCCTGATTTTTGGTAAATTTCCCTGGAAAACCTAGAAAATGAATTTTACCCTGGAAATCCTGGAAAACACCTGGAAATTTTCATTCAAATTCGCGCGGACACCCTGCCTATAGAATATTTTAGGATATGGTTGAAGTTCAATGTTAAGTTGAACGTCGATGTTAAGGACCGTGTATAGTGCACCATTAGCGCTGAAGTAGGTTGTTTTTGGTTATAGTCCCAAAAGTACATAAACTCACCAAACTCGTAAAAGTAAAACTTAGAGCTTGCTTTAATATATAATTATAAACTTGAAAAGCAAGCTGCAGTCAATCGCGGAAGCCTGAATTTCTTGATCTCGGAATTCACCAAGAAATTTGTGATAAGGCACTGTTTTATCCAATACAGATTCATCCGAGATCATCAGTTCATTAATCATTCTTTATTTCAGAAAAATGCGCACTTATCAATTCTGTCTGTATCTTTCGGATCTTTGTTAGTATGAAGGAGTATCTGAATCCAATTTTCATAACACTTGAAATAACAGTATTGCGCAATTTGGTTGTTATTGTGCAATGATCAAAATTAATAAGCAAATTGAACTCAAACCCTTGTTATCATTTATACAGGCAGCATAGCGCTGACTCAGATTTTTCACAAATTGATATATAATTCCAGACAAAACGCTTTGAATTTTATTATATCTTTCTTATCGGAGTAGTTAGCTGCGATGATTATGAAAATTATGACTCATTTACATTTCATGAAGAATAAGCGTCATATTTCATCTACAAAGTAAGATAAAGCAATGTGAGTCAGTAGACACATCAACGATTGAGTGATTGACTGTCGTTCTTCTTAACTCAGAAGAACAAGAAAAGATAATGCAATTTTGAAACACATAATAATTAGTACAAAGATCATTTTTGAGACCTTCAGTTATCATTGCCCCTGAAAGTGTAGAACTACCTGACTTAGAAACTATCAACGTGAAATTCCATGCTGTATTCTCCTAGCCTGCATTGAACAGTGACCAATGATGCTTTTGCGATTACGAATGCATTCTTGTTCCGAATTTTGGACGTTAGCCATCCTGTGACCATCCTTTTTTAAAAATTGATATGTTTAGGACATGATGCATTTAAACCTGTTTCTGAATAGTTGTGTGTCATTTCATGAGCCATTGCGAATGAGTAGGAAGGAGTTAAAATGACGGGTGTGATGGTAAACTTAGATGAAAAACATTATTTTGGTAAAAAATTTCTACGGGAAACCTTCGATTTCAATTTCAACAACGCAGATGGCTTAATACGGGAGGTGAGAATGAAATGGAATTCTACATTTTGTCAGAGGCTGATGCTGTGCATCGAAGAGTCACGGCTTTACACATACATGCAAATTTTATTTGTGATAAATCGATCAATCCGATTGAATCAGTGTATGTATTGTATATGTACATGTATATCATTCGTAAACAGCTGATCTCAAGTATGCATAGACTGCATCTTTGATTTAACACTGGTACCCATCCAACAGCATGTTTGCATTTACATGCATTACTAACTTTTCTTTCACCTTACCTTGGATATGAAACGATCGAGTTGAAGACTTACTGTTTTAATAGTCTTGTGCTGGGAAGTTATGAAATATATTGAATTCATTACAAAAAGTATAATATTGCATAAATTCATGAGCGATTCGCGTAAGCTGCAAAATCTCCATGTATACAACCAGAGCAAACAGTTGGAGACATTTCATTAGCATTTCTCTCTTTCCATCAAGTGACAAACTCTTCTCAATAAAAGTACATGATTCATTTGTAGTGATAGATGACTTGATGTGATAGCACATGATTGATGAAGCAGCAGGTAATCAGTCTATAGAGCGCGGTCCACAGGTTACAAGCGACTAGATTAGAAGCGACTGTTAAGGAAGTGAACGCTTCATAGTTTTCACTCATCAGCATGAATTTTATTCGCTCATTGATGACCCGTTAAATCCACAAATTATTTACAAGACAAAAAGGAGCCATGAGTTTCTTGCATAATTCAACTGCTCGGAAATACTGGTTTACACAGAATCTTAGAGTTATCGCACCATAGATTTCTATCTTTTTGAGATGCAGCATGGATGATGCTCCAAGATATATCATTTCATAAGTAAAATAAGTACCATTTTTTAGTACCATTTTCACAAAGTAATTCTCATCGTTCATTATGTAAATTGAATTAGCAAACTTTGACATACTTTGTCGATTGCGAAATATTTAATTTCCTGGGGGAGGGAGGTTCAGCGTTTTGGTAAGAAGATTGAGACCAAAACGTTCAGATTATTTTAGATTCTATTGACAACTGTTTATTTCAAGGTTCAATTTGACAAGCTATGAACCAGACTGATGTCAATTTTATACCGCATGTATTGGCAGTTTTTGAGATCCTTCAATAATCGAACAGAAATTCCGATGAGTCGTGTTAAAATTTTGCAAAGTATGTTGCTACTTCATGTCTTCTGCAATAAACAGAGAATAATTTTCTCCTTCCCAATAATCACCGAATATGTAATGAAATCGATGGGCGTATTCACCTATCCGGCATTCTTAAAAATTACTGGATTCGCATGAGATTTAAGTCGAATCGGTGCAAGCAATGTCTAAAGTCCAAACCTTACCCGTAGAATTCACTCCGTCCATTTAAAGAGTATCTTGCTTAGTTACTTGCTCTTTCTTCTCGTTTCTTCTCTCTTTTTCCCAGGTTTGAGGGCTGGACTGCAAGAAATTATATAATTAATATAAATGATCCATAATGATATACTAAATTCTAATACATTCTATTAGTGTAACTGATTTTGAATCATCTCAGGGTTTTGAAAGTAAAACAATGTCAGTTTAAATTAGAGAATAATGATGAACGAAAGTCATTGGCGTACATTGCCAAAAAGTTGACAATGAAGCAATTGGTAATTAACATAGCAGAACAACAATAGAAAAAATTAACCGAGCGAATGAAAGCAGTGTTGGGACTTTTACTGAAAACTTCTCAATATCTTAAACATGCAGCTTTTCATCACCCCACCGCATCTTTGATGTTTGCAGGATTGCCACACGTCCGAGGACTTTTAAGCAATTTCTCTTAATCGAGGAAGTTCGTTCACACTTGATTTAAATGAGATCAACAAATCCTGGGAAAGTAACTTGAATTGTCAACGATTTATTCTATAGTGTAGTAGTATGCGGAGAATTTATGTGGAAATGTTTGGATATCGATTTATATGGAAGATAAACCGAAAGCATGCGATTGAAGCTTTCACGCAATTGATGGCACCAAAATGATGCAATGCAGAGATTCGTCATTCTGAATTTTCAACATTTTGGCATGCTGCAAACATTCCGGCAAATAAGTTAATGGCCATTAATCGTGAAGGATCGCGATCATTAAGTTAAATTTCAAATGGTCATATTTTCCTCCACGCTTCCTCGTCATTGATTTTGTGTAATCGAGGGCTGTCTGTGTAGACCGCTTTGGGTGTTTTAAAAAATATTTCCGATTGTATGTTCGAACATTTTAGGATACAATGTCACAGAAAGCATTATGTTATCTGACTTCGTGAGTGGCTATCCACCTTTGATGCCACCAGCTCCCTCTGATGCACACCTTCCCACTGAACTAGCGATAGTGATTGAGCCCTACTGTTTGCATACTAGTCAACTAGCGGTAGTTGATCTTCTTTTATCGATTATTTCGAGTATTTTCATCATTTAGCTCATCGATAACGCACTTTTATCAAAGTCCACTTATCAATTCCAGGATGGGTTCCACCAGTCCTCCGCTCGCCGTCAGACTCGTCCGATGCCTCTCGCAGGTGGTGGCCAATCCGTCCTCACAGAACAAAAACTGCGTGCCATCCATGACGTTGCCGGGCGTCGTCATGATGAGGAGGTAATGCGACAAGTAGCGCTTAAATACTGTGTTTCTCGCGACACTCTGGGTGGTTGGATTCTGAATGAAGAAATGCTGCGTGCAAGACGAGCCAAGGAACTGGGCATTCGTGTTGATGAGTTGCCTTCTCCTTATTCCAAACCGTCCTCCATTTCAAATGCCAATACCACCCCCGTTTCCACAATCACTGCCACTGCCCCCATCTCTACTACAAGCACAAACACTGTTCCCTCAATTGCTCCCAAGCGGCCTAACATCAGTGAAGAGGAAGAGAGCAGTCCGTCAAAGCGATCGTGTCCTCGTCTCCCAAGTCCTGTCTCAGATGTGTCCCCCAATAGTTGTTGTCGTGCAAGCCCTCGATCTCCCACTCCGTCCAATGCCAGTTCTGCGGTAGGGAACAACTCCTGGGCGGCCGCTCCGGGCTCCGTAAGCAACACTTCATGGACAACTGCACCAGACTGCACCAACACCTGGACTACTGCACCGGGTTCAGCTAGCAAGGAGAACAGAGAAGTGATGGAGGAGGAGGAAGAGTTTGAAACCCTATTTCCAGACGATTTCATCAAGTAAGAGGATTTTTTGGATTCAGTTATTATTTTTCGTTGTTGGATTTTTGGCTTTCAGAAACTATACTATATATCTAATAATCTGATTGTGTAAGATGTGGAAACCTTGAATTTTATTTGATTCTTTGGTTTACTTGTCCATGAAACACATCTTGATCAAAGAGAAGTTCCGAACAGGTTTTCTTTAATTGTTTCGATGTGAAGGGGAGAGAAGGAATCAGAGAAGGAAATACAGAAATAAACAGTGATGAAAAAAGCACAGAAGGTGTGACATGCTCCCGAAACGAAGCGGTTGACATGCAGCCTCCAGTGCTGCTAATGTGAGCCAATGGCGCGTATATATAATGATAATATCAGTGACCCCTCCCGAATTTTCGCATGATCATTTGACGTGGTCATTTTTCCCCATGCATGGAACATTATCTCGATTGCCAGCAAAATAAAAAGGCTTCACGAACGCTCATACCATTCTGATATTTTCACCAGGATATTCTAGTTTTAGGGCCGCGCAAGGAATTTCTGGCAGAATATGTAAATACTCAGGGCTGTGGAGCCGGAGCCTTAAGGAGCCGATGGTTTTGGTCGGAGCCGGAGCCGATTTATCACAAAGGCTCCGGCTCCGATAGTTTGAGCTTTGATATAAATCTAGAATTTTGAAAGTTATTAATTGGCATCATAAAAAAATTAAATCATTTGAAATCTAAAGATATGTCTTTTAAGTATACCAATGATCTGTCCTCCACGATATCTTTCTTTGCAGTTGCCGCCTTCTTTTGTATTATATGTATTATATTTACAAACATGTGTAATATTTTTTTATTACACATGTTTCGTAAGACTAATTTCCATAGCTTTTAGTGACAACGTATTCTCCAAAATCCATTAATTTGAAGACTTGTTATATGCATGCTAACTAGATGATTGTAGATTCCTAGAGACAAGTCGCCAGTCATTTATGTACACATTTCCAGTTCAGTCAGCAAAGATAATATAGCTACATTTCTTGCGCAATGTCTTAAATCTAATACGGTTACTATGTAGGCTATCATCTATCGGTATGGCTACTGGCAGAAGCTACTGGCATCTGTGACAATGCCAATTTCCTTAGATTGTATTGTAGGCTGTTGTGCAGTCCCCCACCTACATTTTTCAAAACAATCGATTATTCAATTTTGATTGGAGGGATAACTCTTCACACTCACACGAATGACCTGACTACAAGTCCTCACATGGCTATAGCAATAAGCGACCCAGCCACTTCTAGTAGCGCCCTATTATTTTAAAGGTATCTCATTCACAATGAATTTCCTTTGACTTCAAAATTCAATGGGTATATTTCAATGCGAAAAACCCGAAGGCAAATTACAATGTTGACTCGCTGACGAAGTTTGCGACCATGACATCGCAATTACCCACGTAGATTTTTACAACAGCACGGAATGCTTCACTCAAACCGGTGATGCTGAAACGGACATCCAATGGTGCTGCATCTTTTGACCAGAGAAAAAATGGGGGGGGGAGGACTGCACAAGAGCCGTATCGTGTAATAATATTTCCCCAAATGTCATAGACCTGTGGATTTCAAGAATTTTCATTATTATTTTTTCCGTCTGTCAACACCTTAATGCTGATATCATGCTGACTTATATGTAAACAATAAAAAAAGACTGAGACGCTCTCAATAAAGGCGCCTTTTGACCTCCCTTTTCTATTGTCTGTGACATTAAACCGCACGCGCATTCGAAAGCTAGCAAAGTAGATGGGATTTCTGCTCGGTGCTCGCAGTCAATTTTTATTATGCATAGCACCCTGCAACATACTGTGTGATACTCCGAGTTCAGTTTCATCAGCCTAACCATCATCAGAGGAATAGTGGTAATGTGTTATACATAAATTGAATATAATAATATACATGAATCATTGATGAATTATTTAGTGCAACTTTACGCCATAATGAAAAATACGAAATTAATATAATGTAAGTTAGGCCTTAACTTATTAAGTATGCTGCATAGAATTACAAAACTTGTCCTAAATTAGATATTTTTAATTTTTTTAAGTATAATTTTCAATTGTACATTTCTAGCCTACACTGCAATGAGGCTATCTAAATTACAATTTCTACAGATGATGAGTCGTGGGCTACCCACCGATCATATTATTCATGGACCAACAGACCATTGAATAAAGGCAATAACAATAACAACCTAAGCTAGCCTATATACACTTTAATATTCAATAGAGCAATTGATATCTTTATTGATACGGTATATTTATTTGGCTATATAGCCGATACCCTTTCCATGTTCGAGTAGATACAGGCCCTATAAGCTATTTAGAGGCATACGCTATCCAGTTTCATATTCAAGCTTTGTTAAAAAGCTTATACTACTATTCGGCCCCTGTGACGGCTAATTAGGTATATCATCATCACTCATGTGGTCTTATTTAATGTAGCCTCGTAGTAGACTGGTTGCAGGCTAGGCCAATTTATATTTAGCCAGTGCGGGAGATCTTTATCTAATTTAACCAATCCTGGCTATAACTTTATTTTATCTTTCAGAGATAGTCAATTCATGCAAAAATATATGACAAGTATGTTATTTGTCATTATATTAGGCTATTATCATTTTTATTATTAACTTGAGTCGTTGCTTGTTAATGAAAACTAATTTGATGATTGTAGCAAGCCTCTAAAGGCCACACCATTATCCAAAAAACCCGTTCAACGGATCCAGGATAACCAGCATAGATAGAACCTGAATTTGAAGCCGGAGCGGAGCCTTTCACATCAGTGTCGTAGAGCCGGAGCCGATGAGATAACGCATCGGCTCCACAGCCCTGTAAATACTGATCATATTTTGTCTGACATTCTCTAAATATCTCAACAACGCAAATATAAGATACTTTTGCAATGAAAGTCACACATGTTGCACGTAAAATGCCAAACGTAAGTGAGCCTGAGAAGTTTTTAGAATATTCTGTCTGGAAGATATCTTCATTGTTTTTCATGGAAGTAGAAATTCTGTTGTAATGTGTCATCTGAAAACCGAAAGTGAGACGAAATTCAAACATCTTTCACTTCCTGATGGAAAAGGGACAGTGAACGAGGTTTCTCTGATCTCAGTGACCTGTTTACAAGAAAGTGAAGCGAACTCCAAGAGGGTGTTTTAGAAGACGTCATTCGAACAGAGATGCATTATAAAGAGCAACAATGCCTGCCACGGTGATTTCTATATCACACGAGGCAATAAGAGCGATCCCCTTTGCATGACATGCAACAGTTTTTGACACTGTCTGTCATCACGACCTCGATAGCTATTGTACATGAGAGGATTTTCAATGATCACTGATGTTTAACTTAGGCGGAATTTTATGCTCTGATGGGTTTTTTCCGCGTGCAGTTTTCGTCATTCTGACAGAGTGGCAATACTGATAAGTGTCTAAGCAGCCTCCTTACTCGAGCTGATAAAAGAGCGCACTCTCAAAGTGAAATTGAAAATTGTTGATTTGTAACTATTTCTCAAAGCTGAGAAAAAAAGAGATTGTATGTTCTCCACGAGGTAATCCCTCATAGATTGCCTTACAGTAGCGTTTTGCATCCCTTTATGTCACACTGTAAAGATGAAATGCTCTTTTTTCCTTTCATGAATACCACATTGTCAAAACTATGATTTTGATTCTCAAGAAATATAAACCTATTTTTATTCTAATGTCTATTGCCCAGCTAAGTCTATAATTCAACCAAAGAGCTGTGGAAGGACATCACATATGTCATGCAAGAAATCGCCGAAGAAATGCTTCGAGTGTTTAATGGTTTATGTGAAAGTGTTGTATGTGATGTATTATGAGGGGGGGGGGGTATTTGGTATAGCAATATGTAGGGGTGTGATGTGTTGGGTTGGGAAATACGGTAGAATGTGTGGTGTATGTTGTGTTTTGGAAGAATGGTGGGGTGAGTTTATTGGGAGAGGTAGGAGAGTTTTATAGGTTGGAAGGTGTAGGTAAGGATTTGTTTTTTTTGGGGGGGGGGGGGGGGGGGGGGGGGGGGGGGGGGGGTGGGGGGGGGGGGGGGGGTTTTTATTTTGGGGGGGTTTTATATGTGATTTTTTGAAGGATTTTGATGGGAATGTGTTTGGTAGGGGTATGGGTGGGGGGTGTGGGTTGAGGAGATTAGAGTATAGTTATGGGAGGTTTAAAATTTTTTTATGAGGAAGATGGGATTGAGTTTTGTGTGAGAGATTATATTAGTTGTGTGTTGTTGTGAGGGTTGAAAGGAATTAAGGGGATGAGGATTGGTTTGGGGGTTGGGTAGTTTTTAAGTTAATTATTTAATTTGAAGGGTTGTTATAGTTTTTTGGTTTATAATGGTTTGAAAGGATAATTTAATGGTAGGTTATTTGAGAAGTTGGGTTGGATGGAAAAAGATTGGGGGGTATTGAGTAATTGAGTGGTATGGGTGAATGGGAATTGGTACAAAATGAGTGGTTGGAGGACGCATATTAGTGTTGTATTATGAAGGGAAAGGAATTGAAAGAGAGCATATTTTGAAGATGAAGATTCAGTTCGAAAGAATTTTTCTTCAAAAATGTCCATGATATATCAGTACAGAAGCGACCACGTTCACAATTTAACTCGGAAGTGAGTATGAAATAGATTGTGAAGTGTGTGAATGGACATGTGTTTGAGAGACATCAAGACCTTGGGAAAAAGAAATGAAGAATATAAAGGACTTGTAAAGAAACGGAAACAGATAAATCCGAAATATTTCATCATTCAATGACTGAAGACCATAACATTAATTTTAGCGACATCAAGGTCTTGGATCGTGAAGAAGTGGAACATAAAAGATTGATCAAGAAAGTTGATCGGTTGGACAAGAAAGTTGAAAGGAGGGAATGGAACATTCCATGATATTGGACGTCGATGGGATGATGCGATTTTTTTGATAGTTTTTAGTGTCAAAATAGCTTCAATTTATGTCTAATTTAAGTGCATGTATATGCTTCGGTAGAATATGAATCTAGATGTCTGTATCTTACAATTCAATCTATGTTGGAATGTAAACAAAACAGTTGCCGTTATCATGCCCAACGGCGTTGTGGCGAAAAAATGCGGCTGCTAAAAACAGATTAGGCTCTATCTCCGAATATTTTTCACTGAAGAAGTGTTCGGCGATAACGTATGTGAGGAAGATACAAAAGCATCACGTATTTTCACAACCGTGAAGGTCGTTATATGCGGATGGGACCACTAGAAAATAAAGAGTTACTCTTAGTCTTACATGACTCTCTCTCCATTTTCAGAGACTATCCAGATATTACCAGTGACGAACAGAAGGCACATTTTAAATCAGACTTCAAACGAGATTACAAGGAATATAGAGACCTGTACCTTTTCATTACTCAATCCATCAAAAGACTGAAGAAGTTGGAAGAGGAACTCGATTCGCATTCTGAAAAGTCACCTGAATATGAAGTAAGGAGACATTTTTTGATTTCGACTTTGATAATTTTATCATGATTTAGGAGTATCATGATAATAGGAGTATTAAAGAATATTAGGCTTATTTTAATTAGTTTTATTGTACTCCATCGGGCTGAACATCTGCAACCTGGGGACGCGCACCATGTGAAATTGTGGAACATCAAATAGTTGTTTTACCTAAATGCCTGCTCATGGGGCGAGCTATTGAATAATAAAGCTTAAACGTCAAAATGTCGACACTTCTCCCCAAATAAGAGCGTGGACGGTGCTGATTTTTGCTGCAGCATTGTGATACTTTTGACCGGACGCCCTTCCTAGCGACTTCCAGTGACACTCGCGAGGCTCGACCAAAAGAGCGCAAAGCCAACCACTTAGTCACTGTGGAGAATGCTGGTGTTCTAATACACTATATTAGAGATAGTTTGAAGCAGTCAATCATGCACTGTAGTTGAAATATTGATAAGGATCAACACCTATGCTTATGTGAGTGTTTTTTTTAGATATCGCTGACTCATATCCCTGCATTGATAAATAATTTTATACTGGATGAAACTTCCCTTAGCAAATTGACGGTTTCTGTATTGCAAAGGTAATTAGAAGAATTCCATTCCGCACACTCCAGCTTCACCACTGGCATATAGGAATTCGTCTAACTTACTGAAATTTTTTAATGTTCGAAATGGTTCAATCATGCATCCCGCAATCCTGAAATACCACATGATCTTCCATTAAAGATTGAAATTAATCGCGAAATTTATGTTTATGATAAACATCAACTCACTATCTCAACCCCTACTAGCCAATAACGATAAATACAATGCATTCACAAAATGAAATGTGGAATTTCAAGAAATAGTGTATATTCTTTGAAGTATCATTTCAGTTCATTTTCTCCATTTAGATCGTATGCATGATAAAATCCAGATATTTCAGGTCGCAATCTTGCTTCTGTTTATTGTCGGTTGATCCACAAATTAGAGGGTGCAATAACACAAATGATTGCGTTTCAGGTTTCGAAAAATCATCTGGAATGAAATCGTAGAGGAATTTCATTACTTGGAAACATTTTTTTTTCACTAAACCTGTCGAACACTCAATGCGTTAACATTTCTAGAATAACCTCTCTCTCTCTCTCTTCTCTCTCTCTCTCTCTCTCTCTCTCTCTCTCTCTCTCTCTCTCTCTCTCTCTCTCTCTCTCTCTCTCTCTCTCTCTCTCTCTCTCTCTCTCTCCTCTCTCATCTCTCTCTCTCTCTCTCTCTCTTCTCCTCCAAACTCATCCTTCTCTCCTCTCCTCTCCCCACACCTCTCACTTCTTCTCTCTCCTCAACCCTCTCTCTCTCTCTCTCTCTCTCTCTCTCTCAATCTCTCTCTCTCTCTCTCTCTCTCTCTCTCTCTCTCTCTCTCTCTCTCTCTCTCTCTCTCTCTCTCTCTCTCTCTCTCTCTCTCTCTCTTCTCCTTCTCTCTCTCTCTCTCTCTCTCTCTCTCTCTCTCTCTCTCTCTCTCTCTCTCTCTCCTCTCTCTCTCTCTCTCTCTCTCTCTTCATCTCTCTCTCTCTCTCTCTCCCTTCATCTCTCTCTCTCTCTCTCTCTCTCTCTCTCTCTCTCTCTCTCTCTCTCTCTCTCACTCCCCATCATCTCTCCTCTCTCTCTCTCCCTCTCTCGCTGCTCTCTCTCTCTCTCTCTCTCTCTCCTCTCTCTCTCTCTCTCCTCTCTCTCTCTCTCTCTCTCTCCTCTCTCTCTCTCTCTCTCCTCTCTCTCTCTCTCTCTCCTCTCTCTCTCTCTCTCTCCTCTCTCTCTCTCTCTCTCTCTCTCTCTCTCTCTCTCTCTCCTCTCTCTCTCTCTCTCTCTCTCTCTCTCTCCTCTCTCTCTCTCTCCTCTCTCTCTCTCTCTCTCTCTCTCTCTCTCTCCTCTCTCTCTCTCTCTCTCTCCTCTCTCTCTCTCTCTCCTCTCTCTCTCTCTCTCTCTCTCTCCTCTCTCTCTCTCTCTCTCTCTCCTCTCTCTCTCTCTCCTCTCTCTCTCTCTCTCTCTCTCTCTCTCTCTCTCTCTCTCTCTCTCTCTCTCTCTCTCTCTCTCTCTCTCTCTCTCTCTCTCTCTCTCTCTCTCTCTCTCTCTCTCTCTCGCTCTCTCTCTCTCTCTCTCTCTCTCTCTCTCTCTCTCTCTCTCTCTCTCTCTCTCTCTCTCTCTCTCTCTCTCTCTCTCTCTCTTCTCTCTCTCTCTCTCTCTCTCTCTCTCTCTCTCTCTCTCTCTCTCTCTCTCTCCTCTCTCTCTCTCTCTCTCTCTCTCCTCTCTCTCTCTCTCTCTCTCTCTCTCTCTCTCTCTCTCTCTCTCTCTCTCTCTCTCTCTCTTCTCCTCTCTCTCTCTCTCTCTCTCTCCTCTCTCTCTCTCTCTCCTCTCTCTCTCTCTCTCTCTCTCTCTCTCTCTCTCTCTCTCTCTCTCTCTCTCTCCTCTCTCTCTCTCTCTCTCTCTCTCTCTCTCTCTCTCTCTCTCTCTCTCTCTCTCTCTTCTCTCTCTCCTCTCTCTCTCTCTCTCTCTCCTCTCTCTCTCTCTCTCTCTCCTCTCTCTCTCTCTCTCTCTCTCTCTCTCTCTCTCTCTCTCTCCGCTGAAAAATTGACCCGATTTCTGGCCCGATTTTTTCCTAAATCGGGCCCGAATTTTGTTAATTATCGGGGGAAACTGAATTACCGATTACTCGCCCGAAATGACCCGATTTTTCGAAGTCCGAAAAAATCGGTTAAATTTTCGGGTCAAATTACCGATTTCTATAACTTCGATTTCCAACCCGATTTATTCCGGAATTGGTCCGATTCTGAATTCAGGTTATTGACCCGATTTTACCCTCGAAATGAACCGATTTTCGAAGCCCGAAAAAATCGGTAAAATTTTCGGGTCAAATTACCGATTTCTATAACTTCGATTTCCAACCCGATTTATTCCGGAATTGGTCCGATTCTGAATTCAGGTTATTGACCCGATTTTACCCTCGAAATGAACCGATTTTCGAAGCCCGAAAAAATCGGTAAAATTTTCGGGTCAAATTACCAATTTCTATAACTTCGATTTCCAACCCGATTTATTCCGGAATTGGTCCGATTCTGAATTCAGGTTATTGACCCGATTTTACCCCCGAAATGAACCGATTTTCGAAGCCCGAAAAAATCGGTAAAATTTTCGGGTGAAGTTACCGATTTCTAAAATTCGTTTGCTAAACAAATTTTGCTTATCATTCCAGCAGATTTTGTTATTTCATGGTCGTTGAGCCGATTTATTCAGTTTGGGTAATTCACTCGGAATAATCGTTTCACAATTCGGATCTTTATGATTATAGGGCTGTCTTTTTCTTTTTGAAGCGAATGAACGGTCATATTGTGATAAATTAATCTGTTAATTTAGCTATACAGATCTTCAGCATTTATTGTGATGAACAGTTTCGAATTTTCTGTTACAGATCTGCTCGAAGGAATTGATGAATTCTTCGTATAACACTGGCACATCAGCTTTAACGACTACTAAGAACTTTTCTGAACAGCAATTCAATAGCATCTATGATTTAATTCTTACCTGTTTAATAATGTATATTCAGGGCGTCCATAAAGTTCTACAATAAACCAGATTTTCGATATTACGTCAGAATTGATAGTAATGAAACGAGACGTATCAAGACATAGCTGATTGAATGGGGTTTTCACCAGCGCAAGTATAGGCATGAAGTCAAGTGTACAAATGACTAAAATACATTTAGCAAGTAGTGGTAAAAATTTGATTTATAGTGTTCATTTTTTACGGAGAATTTTAGTGATAACTTTTTCAATCCACTCAGTCTTATGAAAGTACTTACAGAAAATACGACTGACTGAAGAAAAATCACAATTGAACACATTTCCTTTACATGATTGGCATTTTGCAGCGGCAAGTTCGCGTAGCTATTCATCAATTAGAGGAGCAATGTAACGTGTGGATGTGTTACACGTGCGGGGCTTGTTAAATATTTCATCAATCTGGAAACTCGGCAGCCGCACGTTTAAGAGATTCAAAACTGAAAATATAAAATTTGCATATCAAATTTTTGCCACTACTTGCATCATGAATTTTAGTCATTTGTACACCATATATTACTGGCAAAAAACCCTATTCAGCCTTCTTTTGATACGTGTCTCGTTTCATTACTATCGTTACTAATCGTATTTATTATTGAATTCGGGTGTAATATCGTGGTACTAATCGTTTTTATTATTGAAATCGGGTAAAAATTCGGGTGTAATATCGTGCTACTAATCGTTCTTATTATTGAAATCGGGTAAAAATTCGGGTGTAATATCGTGGTACTTATCGTTTTCATTATTGAAATCGGGTGTAATATCGTGGTACTTATCGTTTTTATTATTGAAATCGGGTAAAAATTCGGGTGTAATATCGTGGTACTTATCGTTTTCATTATTGAAATCGGGTGAAAATTCGGGTGTAATATCGTGGTACTTATCGTTTTTATTATTGAAATCGGGTAAAAATTCGGGCTTAACCCCGAAAAAGGTTTACGTTTTCGGGTCTTTCACCCGATTTTTCTACTATTGTTGAGATACCAGAAAAATCGGGTGAAATGAAAAAAAATCGGGTGAAAAATCGAGCCAATTTTTCAGCGGGTCTCTCTCTCTCTCTCTCTTTTCTGTATTGAAATAAGAACTTCAGCATGTTTACGACGAGGCCTTTCGAAACGTTCTATTTCATGTTACACACCGTTGTGATAGAACTTGATGCACATGAATGTCAGATTGTCAGACGTTAGCTACAAGCCGCAAACTTTACTCTAATTGATAAGATAACCTGAAATTTTATGCACTCATATTCTAACTGTAACATTTTCTCCTCGACAGCGTGTTGGCAGTAGAATTGTTACGGCTGTGGACGAACTTCATCGTGATGGAAAGAATCCCCGTGAATTACGCCGAAGACTCGATTATTTGGACGCCAAACTATCACATATAAAGAAACAAGTGCATAAGTATAAGAATCGGACTAGTGCTTCCGCTGCCCGCCATGTGTAACCTCCGCGCCAAATCTCCCGTTTTCCAAACACCTAAGATCCTTCCCGTCCCAAATTAGTATTTTTTCTTACTATAGATAGTCATTCAGATTTTCATTTGTGTTGAAAATAGGAAATAATCAATTCTCGTTAACCTTCATTTCTCCAATCAGTTATCAACATCATTTTGTCGCAGTCATTATCATGCATCTGCTTTACTTTTTGTAAATCTTTACTTTCTTTTTTTGAGAATTAATCAATGAAGTTAAGATATTGCTTGACTTATTCCTACTACTCCACTTGTCTGACGTTCAAATTATTCGCCGTTGTTATTTTTTAATCGTCTTCCGTCAC
The DNA here is from genome assembly GCA_907163375.1 of Prostheceraeus crozeri. Lineage (NCBI taxonomy): Eukaryota > Metazoa > Platyhelminthes > Polycladida > Euryleptidae > Prostheceraeus > Prostheceraeus crozeri. The sequence continues at coordinate 83,768 of CAJQUW010006313.1, read as the reverse complement.
AAAGATTGCAAGATATTTTAATTCCACCTACACCGCTGCTGTTTCATCTTCCTACTGCTTTTGTTTAATAACGGTGATGCTGAAACCGCTTTATGAACCACTGATAAACGAGAATATTTTTACTTGCATTTCATCATCATAGTCATAATCAACGTTTCAAACGAAAGCCTAAAAGCGACAAGCTTTGAGAATATGGTCGTCAATGACCCATCCTTCAACTGGTCGTTTTACCTAACTCCGAATGTCCCGTTGCGGCTCGAGGTGCTTCAAAAACCCGGCCAAGATTCAGGATACTGCGATTGTGATAATGCTGCTCGATTGACGAACAGAACTATTTATATATATTTTTGGTTAAAAAATCCGTTTTCGACTCTGGTGCTGATAATTGTCTTATGATAATTATTTCTGTGTTTGTGTATTGTGACTGAAAGAGGTATGGATGTTGTTCATTGTAACAAATGAGTCGAAGCGGAGAAAAAAAGTGAGCATTTTAAAAACAAAAAAATGGTGTTGTCCATGGCTGACTGTCCAAAGTGCTTCTTCTTCTGAAAAGGATTTTTCTGATCCTCTTCATGTATCTCTTCTCTTATCCAGATGACTTTCTTCATGTCACCTGTGATTTTCCGCGTGTATACGGTTGGACTCTGTGTCGTTTGTAAAACCGTTATTTATTATTGAAATACCGATTGTGATTATATGAATATGCCTGTTTTGGGGTTGTCCATCTTGTTGGTGCCTTGTTAAGGCGATGTCTCCATTTCTAAAATCCTCTGTCTGTATTTCTTTATTCCTTTGATACCCCATTGTTCCTCTATCCTTCCTTCTCATTCTTCGATATTTCTTAATCATTTCTCTTCGTTTATTTCATATGTTTTTGATCTTCCTCTACTTTGTTATCGCATTCTAGTGTGTTATTCATTTAACTTTGCTACTACTGTTATATTTATCATGTATAAGAATCGCTGGAATCACAAGGCTTCATCGCAAGTTGACTTCAGCCGATTATAGTTTTAAAATATAAGGAGCTCATTGCAAAGTTGTATCAATATTATGCCCTCTACCAATGCATGCGATTTGTTCGCGTTGTAGATAGAGTGGACTAACTTAACATAATCATTTACTATATACCTGACAAACCGGTTGAAAATCCTTTTTGCGATAAATTGTGAAAGAAAACATTTCGTGTAAATTTCTGGATTCTAATATTCACTACTATTTATTTTATAAACAGTAGTATGACAGTATTTTGAAGTGATGGTCGAGACAAGGTGTAAACGTTTCCACTGGAACCAAGTTCCCTGTCACCGTTGTACGCAGTCTGCGGATTGGACCAATCAGCAACATTGTTGTGAAATACATTGTGGTAGCTGTTACCCAGCTGACCATGATGAATTTTCGATAACATATGATGTATTATAAAGTCTCATGATGTTTGTGTAAAAATACAATTTTTGATGATGCAAACTCTGTAACAATGTTTTTCAAATATGCCGATCAACCTGAACTGAAGAGGTAGTGGCGTTTTGTCACCGGCAGTATTTTTTGTAGATTACCATGATGTCTCTGATGAGGTGAATTTCCAATAAAGACAACTGTTCTTTTTTGGCACTGAGTCCATGTTTTGAATTTTAACTAGTTCTTGTGTGACTTAAGGGAGGACGCAATAATCAGATAATAACAGCGTAATAAGGGCTCAGGGATATCTAAAGTACGGGATGTGAAGGCTAAGAGTACTACTTACATCCTGCGGCCCAACTTTAATAAATAGACTTCTGTAACCGAAAAATTTGCATTTCATTTAATAACGTACTATTATACATTCCACGGGCTTTAAAACGTTTATCTATACAATATTTCGGATTTTGCCTTTATCAAATAAGTTATAAAAACGCAGTCTAAGAAATTCAGCCTGAGCTCGACTTCGATATTCTTTTAATGCTTTTACCAATAAATGAAGCAGATATCCATGAAATAAGGAAAAATATCCTTCAGACTTACATGATTTCTTTTTATTGGAAGATAATTTCTTTAACTTCCGTGTTTGAGATGAATTAACTACAGGTTCACCTCTTGTAGGATGCAATTTCTTGATTAGATAGGCCCTTTGCACTTGCAGAATTTAGCTTGTAAATTGTTAGGCTAAAATTGACAATAGTGACTTCTACTAATTCAATTTACGAAGGCATACACAGAAATAGCAGTTCCCAGTGGAAAAATTTTGATAATATGATGATGGGCCAATATCTGCCCGACAGAGAGCTGTTGGGCAGTTGTCGGGAGATGAAAGCGTGTGATCATTTGTCTCTCCTGTCGGCGTAACTTGGTGCTCCCGATACATTTGCGACAGTTATGAAACTTCTCTTTCAAGTGCCGATCGTGCAGGCGGAAACGTGGAAAGTGATGAACAAGGGAAACTTCTCTCGCCACCAATTATATCAAAGCTCGCTTCTCCCATCAGCATTCCCTAAACACGGAAGAACTTTCCAATGCATCACCACTGAGATGACGTCAATTTCGCATGCAGACTTGGATCATTTTCTCTTCACTTTCTCTACCATTCATTGTGACTGTTTGTGTGCAATCTTCTTCCGTCCAATTTTGCTCAATTCACCGAAGTCCATAATTTTGTGAATAAGCAATAGGTAAGTCATTGACTGCATATGTGTCATATAACTAAGTTTTCCAATAATTGTAAAATCGAAGCCCATCGTGCCTTCTGTAGGGGCATGCATTAGTTGAATGTCATCTTATAAAAGTTTACATGTTTACATTTCCCATAATCAACGATAACATTGATTATGGAAATAGAATGGAGGAATATGTCTGATAGACGACTAACATATTTCATGAAAAGAATACTTTGCATGTTGGCTACGACTGATGAAACATGGAGTAGAAAATCTTGTTCTTGATATAATAAGTCATATAATTATGAAGTTGTGGAAGTACCAAATGACCTATTACATCCACGGAGTTTTATCCATTGACAAATGACATAAATGTATCCAGCGAAAATACCGTTTGTTCTTCGTAGATTCCTACATGACAAATGAATAGAATTAGTTAGCATCATATCATAGATTATTTACACCGAAGTATGTAATGCCAACAAAAAATTAGCCGCTAGTTATACTTCGTATTAGTTATCTTGCAAAATTTACGGTACCGGTACCAACGAACAAGTGTTTTTCGAAGTTTGTGTGTAAGAAATAAATATCAATAAAGGAGCATATTTGCAATCCATGTACCGTAGTATATTTGCAACAATGTTTAAATCATGTTGGATTTTTCTTGTAGAGGTGTGTATAATCCGCTATTCATTCTGTCCAATCTTCTCTGTGGTCTTCTGCTCCATTCCCTGCTGCAAATTAATCGAATTCTCTGGTACAGTGGCGTAGCGTGTATAGTATTCACAGTATTCACTGAATACCTATTTATTTTCTGTGTACAGTTGTGAATTAATTCTATTGAGCTTTATGATAATCAGTAAAAAACGGATATTTTCATGATTCAACCAAAAAATTAAATATTGAATTCCACTTGATTTCAAAATAACTTTGATTAAGATAAGTTCATAGCGACATCAATCAGTGTTAAATTTGACTACGTGTTGTTTCGCGGAAGACTGCTGTAACAACACCTATCAGGTGAGTTATCGCAATTCGCAAGACTCGTTAATTATCGGCACCGTGTCGATACTTGCTTCAATTCTACAAGCATGAGGCCACTATTCAACTTGGTCTGCGGAATACCATTGTTGGGACAGAGAATGCGGGGCAATCGGGCAGCAGCTGTTTTTCCCATCATTCTTGTAATCATGGATTCACATGCACCTATACAGAGACAAATGCAGAAACGCAGATGGATGCTTTATCACATCTACTATTCAACTGAGGAATTTGAATAGAGTTGATGAAATACAGCAACTTTCAGTTGATTCAGAAGCATTTTGAGAACTTTAGGAGTGAAGTATCGGATCGTTTGGAGTGCTTGTAGACAGACTGTAATTAGATTGGACAAGTAATTCCAAAGTAATTGAAAAAATATTTTTTATCGAAATTTTTATCAAACCAAAATTTTTATGATTTTTGTGAATTTTGTAAAATGAAATAGCGTCGTCATCTACACATTCAAAGTTTGAATCATAGTAATGGAATTCATCATAAAACACTAGCACTTCATTTTTTTAATTTGTTGATGTGTATTGTTTTTGATATATGCAACTCTGCATGCAAAGTTGCATATTGGAGCTACATCAATACAAAACATATGTGGAGTATGATTTGATTTAAGGAGAAGTTTTGTACATGTCCGTACAGTATATGCGCACATGCAGTTATTTGTCTTGTAAGTAAACATTTCCATGTAAATGGATTGAAGCAATGTACTATGTTGGTTGCCTTATATTCAGATTTTTCTTAGCTGTTTCAAAACGGCACCCTACGCCACTGCTCTGGTACATATACTCAAAGGTACGCAATTCATCACTTCATTATGTGCAAGATTCTAAATGCAATATTTGCAGATTCGTCATAAGCAAAATGTGCACTTTCGGAGAGTCAGCAACTCATTGCATGCTGAGTTTTCTGAAACTTCAGCAGTTCTCACAATCATCAATCGAAGTGAAATGTTTTCGTCTCTCATGCTGCATCTAGGTTTTGATGTAGAAACGCATGCAGTGTAGTTTTATAGTCTATGCTTAATTTTCTACTGATGATGATCGAAATAGACAACAATAGATTAAAACTATAAAATAATAAAGACAGTTTCATCTTATCACTATAAAAATATTTGGCAAAAATTGGGAATTCCATTCAAAAATTGATATATTAAATATCATAACTTTTTTAAATTTAGAATGTCCGAACTGGCTCAAAACACTGCGAACGACGCAAAATATTGAAATGAACCGTCAGAAATCTATTTACTCTAATTGCTGCATTAGATTCAAATTACAAAAACAAATAATAATAATAGTATTAAGCAATTTATTCTTATAATTTATAATTATTTTATTATTATTACAAATCTCTATTCAATAAACGATAGTATTCTATATAACGCATACAATCATAAATGAAGAAATACTACGGTAAAGAAAATCAGTAGATATCTTAAGACTCAATAAACAAGGCAAATACAAATTGAGACCTTTGGACATGGACTCCTAATCATTATGTGACGGACACTTGTATGTTTTGAATATCCAAAAATGTGACTCGTGCGAAATGTTCTTTAGAACATACAGATTAAAATCAGGAGAATTGACGAAAATAGTTAGTTGATTCTAGTTGAAAAGTGGTTGCCAAAAATGACAAAAAGTTTTTAATCTGAACTTGTGATGTTATTAGTGTTCTTTGATCTTGAATCAAAGAGGACACAATATTTCAAGCACAACCTGTGTGCATCGAGTGAATGAGAAAGAGCTTTCTTTCTGTATTCTAGCAATGCAACAGCTTAATTATACATAAATGACTAACAGAAATTCTTGTTAAATTCTCCTGCCTATACAACATGGGCAAAATTATTCGAACAATGGGAATGAGGTTTTACAAATGATATATGAAATAAACTGCAAAAAAGTCGAATAGTCGAATATACTGTGGTAAAATTCATTCAGACAATTAAACTGCAAAGACGACGCTGCTTCACGATCAATAGATTTTATGAATGATAAAGGCATTGCTTATGTGTCCAGTCCACTGTGATTTCTCACATGATAAAAGTCTACCTGATGCTGTATGAAAGTTGCAGAATTTATACATGAAGTTGTATTTAATCGTTATAAAGTTTTCTTCTATTCTTTTGAAACCACTATTTTATGTTAATGGCGCGATAGGGATTTATAGACATTATAGATTTATAGTTGGGTGCCGTGGCAGAGAAAGATAAACCTGCTACGTACAAAGTGTCTGCGAGTACATCGCAATTGTTCCACCATGAGCAAGATCAAAGATGGACTATATTTTATGAAAAAAAGATTTCTTGCAAACGGGTACCCTTTAGATATTGTTGAACGATACATTAAATCTAAACCAATGAATGAAAGCAAAAGAAGACATAGAAAAGAAGCAAACAGAAAACAAATATATTTGTGGGTACCGTTCATTAATGATTTCCAGGCAACTAAGATAAGAGAAGAGTTTAAAAGTTTCCAGCATCATTTGTTTGATTTGAAGCCAGTATTTGTGACCCAACCTAATTTGAAAAGAAGTGTTTCATTTAAATAAAAATTATTTTGTACTAGTAACTGTTTGTGTAAGAATAATAATTTTTGTTACATGAAAAATGTTGTTTATCAGTTGACATGTAATTTGTGTGAAAGTTTTTATATCGGTGAGACTTTTCGTTCTTTTCGTCAACGTATGCATGAGCACCTTACAACTGATTCGAGTTTATTTCATAAACATTTTGTTAAACTCATGGTATACCTGACCTTTCATTTGTGACCCCTTTTATTTTAAAGCGAGGATTTGCTAATACGATTGAGCGGAAGATATCTGAGAAGGATTTCATTTCTAAGTATCGCCCAGATATCAATGTTTATTTAGTATGAGAAGTAGGACCTCTGAGTTATTTGTGTTTGAATTTTGTACTATGTTAGTTGCTTGTAAGATAATTTGACCACAGTCAGTGTGATTTCATACCCTTGAGAAAGAGACATTCGAAAATTTGGGAGTTTTATTATTATTATGATTTATTGACCTAAGACGTCTATTTTTTCATTACATCTACCTCAAATTTAAATATTGTGAGAATTGTATGGCTAAACATCTGGCTTAAGAAATAAAACATATATATCTGATTTCAAAAAAGCGATCTCAAAATTAATACACTTAAAAGTATTTGGAATGCATGGGCCTGCGCTGTTATACATGTATCTATCCTCGAATATTTACCGAACGCACAGCTCAAGTGAGAAAGTATATTCTTGATACAGAGAATTTGCCGTTACTAGCCGAAAAATAAATTTTACTTATTATGCTCATGTCAATTTAAAAAAACATTTGCTTTGTAACATAATGAACAAGAGAACAGCCCCTGATGCACACCTGACATTTTGGCTGACAGTCCATGTGTTATATATCTAGGAGTCCATGCCTTTAGAATAGAATATTAGACCTTCTTCTCTTCCAAGCCCTATCTCAGGACAAAATTGAGACTTGTACCATATAATGTAGGTTTAATTGTATTGGATTTTGTTGAAAATAAGATTTATCAGGAAATTGCGAAGTTGGCAATGCTAACTCAATAAATGTGCTTAAAAGGTTTCTCATTTGTTAGAATCAATTGTAGCTTCCTGAAGCCGAACTGTTTTTTTAATACATCGTACTGTCATTTTCATTTTTTGTCTTCCAGAATCCCTACACCGTCGATAAGTCGATGAGAACGTCGAGAAAGCAGAGGTGAAAAATCCCATTTACTTTACGCGAATGACCTGAACTGTGGAAGAAAGAACAGGAGGCGCCTGTGGGCTGTATGAAGCATACTATAATAAATATTGAAGTGAAGTACAGATGTTCTCGTTGTTCCGCTCTTGTTTCATGGGTGATAAGAAAGTGAGGAAGAGGTGGAAGGAGAAGTAAGAGGTTCCATAGTGATATCAAACTTATGATATTCTTTTTTCTATAACACAGAAAGGGCATGACGAATTAACCAGCAGTATATAAAACAAAATTTTGATCGGTGTCGGGTGAGCGTTGGCGTGTATTGGGCGCGTATTGGTTGAGTGTTGGCAACTCATGTTGGACCGATACAAATGCGCTGGGCCACTTTGCTCATCAGGCCAACATCAGATGGATGATAATGGGCCGACAGAATTTTTTCCACTGGGTTGTTATAGCAATAGCAACCGCTTCAGGCGACCTCGGACACTCGATATATGAGGAGGCATTGAATCATATAGCAGTTGTCCGCGATGAGCAAGTTTCGTTCAAGCAGTCATCAATTTTGAGTGAACAGGGATTTTGGGTAGATTTACAGTATAAGACCAATGTATGTCGACCCCAGGCCTAGGGTATGAGGGTGCGAGGTTGGGGAACCCCAAAGAGCCCTCCATGAGATCGATGCAACACCTGCCATAGAGTCGCGCCGATGACGTCCCTGGCCCCCACCTGCAGCTTTCGTATTGTTTCGACAGCATTTTGTCAAGCATATGATTGTGAGAGCTACTCAATTTCATTTTCAATTATGCGTGAAGCTATTTGATCTATTGACCTTAAGACCTCATAAATTTATGCGGTGCAGCCTAATTATATTTTTCATTTGATGAATAAATGTTGAAATATTTATTCAAACTCAGTCAAATTGATCATTTCCTTCAGTTTTCGCCTCGTTGTCGGGCCGACAATTGACCGACAGATCCCGACAGTTTTTTTTCACCGGGATGCTAGCTAGGAATGCTGATAGCACGGATTACTCTATGGCATGGATCATTGCAAGATCGGACAAATGCGCAGAAAAGTGGCAGAAACTGTTTCGATTGTATTATTTTAGTTTCGAATTACTAAAATTTCGAAAATCATGAACTCACAAAAAATTGTCGATTTTTTAAACATAATCGGTGATTTTTTTATAAAAAATCACTGGTAAATTTGTATCACTAGCCTGGGGTGATGATCCAACATAAAGAGCATTCGGTCTAGAATCCAGTATGAAATTAATCATTTAATTCAGCTATTGTCATGATTCTGCTCGGTGAGAAATGTAACAAAAAATCAACCAACTGGAATCACTCGAGACTTTAACAACCACTCCTTCATTATCCAATTTGAAATGAAAAGTGATGGCATGTCAGTAGAATCTTCAACAATTTTATTATTTCGGAATTAATGAGTTGAGAAAATCAGCATATGAGTATGACATCGACGTCTCAATTGCACAAAGAGAAAACGCTGCATTCAGGAAATATAACAACCCTTTACAATCAATTATTCAAGAAACATGAAGATATTTCAATCCCATACAGCAACATCAAAATCAGTCAACTTGGGAACCCATTACGAAGTTTCAAGGAAATCATTATCAAATTCTACATATATATTGTACAATCATGATCCGCACGTTTCTACTGCTCAATAGCGCAAAACTAATGGAAGTCAAGCCATTTCTTGAAGTGTAACCACATAGATTGCAATAAAAAGGCTAAATTAACTTTATTTTACTGATGCGTCACGTGACCAGAAGTTATACTCTAACATAATTCCGCTCAGTTGACAGGAAAATCTTACAAAGTGATCAATAATATCAGAACTTGCGCTTCGACGATTATATTTATTTTGCACCGAATTTTCGGATGACTAACCACCATCCATCCTCAGGGTGAACACATCAGTAAAATGATATGAAATGACAAGCAGATTAAGTTAAAATGAACGAAAGTGCACTAAAGCACAGTAAATGGACGGTAAACATGTATCCGTACGATTGAAATTGTCATTCAGCGATATGTGCCAAGTTTCTAAAATTAGACGCCGCGTGTGATTGGATTTTCTTGTGACGATCTGTGCATTGTTCCAGTCAATGCGATGACCTTCAGCCAACGAATGTAGTGTCACAGCGGCTTTATCTTCCTTTGTCTTCTGAAGATGGATGGCGGTTAGTGATTCGAAAATTCGGTGCAAACTAAATATAATCGTCGAAGCGTAGGTTCTGATAAAATTTCACCGACGTTCAAACCTTCTATCTTCAATATACATAATCAATAAGATAAAGAACTTTCATTTTTAGGCAAATGATGAGAAAAATTGCTTCTTGAGGAGTATCAGTTGGAGTGAATTTGGCTAAAAGACTACTGTAGATAAATGAAAGAATGATAGTAAAATCATCAAGTGATGATAAAAATATCATGTTTAAAAGCTAAATTGAGATAGAAATTAAGTGATAATGCTGTAAAAAAATAAAGGAGAAGTTACGCTAGCAACGATTGTAGAATTAGGATTTTCATCTTTAACGCTTAGGCATATGTTAAAATAAAGGTCAAAATGCGCTTTGAAAATGATAATAACTTGAATTTATCTTTGGTTAAGTTAGTTAAGGGCATTCACATTCAATTCCAAGGAGATGCCGAGCTTAAAGATTATATCCAACTTCAATAAGCACATTTTGCTTTCAATTGAAATAATATTTAGGAGTGGATTTAGGTCGGTGTCAACTTTGGGTGCTTAATGCTACCACACTTAGATATACATAGAATTTGCGCTACGAATATTTGCAGCAAAATAGCGAATATGTGCATCCGCATACATGCAAACAAAGAGAATTTGTTGTTTAGAATAACAGTAATATAAGGTTTACTTCATTCTTACATACTATAATCACAACAATGACTCACATACTTTTTGTAGATAATTGCATGAAATCAGTAAATTCTTGTACACACATGCCTCATTCAAAAAGCAAAATGCTAAGCTTCTATTCGAAGCTACAGATGTTAGGACATCCCCAATTTTTCAAATTTTCGAAGTGAGTAACCTGTGGATATTTCGCGCATTTCTACTTCTTGAGGTTGAGCGGTGACTGAAACTCCCCAATTCAAGCATGAAAACGACAAATAGGCCTGCATACATTAAAGAACATTGTGAAAGATCACAACTACGACAAGTGATTAGCAAAATTAAACAATGTTTTTAAATATTGACAATGATAGAAATAATGGCAATTGTGGCAGGCGAGTAATAATTTTCAAGTAATTGAGGATCACATACATGTACATTTAATAACAAGAAGTTCCCAGCATTTCATTATGTGTACTTTATTCATTATAATCTAGAATTTCAAATGACATCATGGATCCCTGATACAAGATCCGGATTCTAGAGTAAACAGGTGCATTTTCAATCCACGATCTAACCACATCTGACATTGCAATCATTATTTACTGACGACAGTGGGCAGAAAGTAGTAGAAACTCTTGGACCATGCTAATACTGCAGTGTTCTTGAATGACTGAATAATAGTAAATGAGGATACACTGGGGAAGGAATAGATTTCAACAACAGGAGAAACCAGAGTGTGGAGGTTCATCGACAGACATAGTCCGCGCACCATTAGGAGCGTACGGCCGGTCTTGCACATTAGAATAAGCACTATTATTGCTTAGACTTCGTCCATAGCTGGGAGCCATCATTGGCTTAGAATTTCGAAGTTTGTGAGCTAAGGTGAGAAAGATGGCCTCGACGTGATCAGCACGACTATCGTCTTTCGCAGAAGTTTCAAATAAAGGCATTTGGTGCTCGTCTGCGAATCTCTGAGCAACATGAGTTCCAACTATTGGACCAAGCGACGGACGAGAGACATCTCCATCTTCTTTACCTGCTGCCGATTCAATTTCGTCACATTTATTTCCAACCAAAAGTCTCGGAATTTCCGAGGTAAGATTGTAGTGATTACATTCCTCTATCCAAAACGGAAGATTATAGAATGTTTCAGGCTTGGTGATATCATAGACGAAAACAACAGCATTCACGCTGCGATAATAATGAGGAACCATGCTGCGTCGAAATCGTTCCTGACCTGCAAATTTCAAAAAATATTTACTTACTAGGCGGAAAGCATGAACGTTTCAATAAAAGAAAACACGACTTTTTGAATGCAATCATTACTATTTTGTTTTATTATGACAGAAATATTTTCGAGTTACAGCTCAATTCTCACGTTACCTTTTATATCCAATAACTCTTTAGTGCATAATAAAAGTTTCACAGGAAACATTGGGTTACATACAGCTTCGCTTCTTTCTCCCTCACTTCTGTACTGTTCTCATATCACCCTTGACGGCTTGTTCACAGCCTATTGCAGACAGGGTTGTCAAGGGATTAATCCCGAGGACGGGAGTGGGTGGGATTATTGACGGGTTTCATTGAGGGATTAATTTTTTGTGAGAATTGAATTTCCGGATCATCAACGTACTTTTTGTACATGCAACCATAGTTGCCACTCGAGAAAATCATGAAAAGAGCGCAGGCCAAGCAAAATAGCGCAGCCGCTCTAGACAATCGGTTTAGATAAAAATGTCGAAATATGTCAAAGTAAAAGTTTACTTATGTGCGTATACAGCTATGTACGTTCTATTATGTACATACCTGTGCGTTACATTATGTAAGAAACATTAGTAGATTGCACCAACTTACCTCCAAAAAATACTCACTAGGCATACGAACTTAATTTCAGACACCTTGTGCATGTTAAAACTAATAAAAATTGTTGAAGAACAAAGTATCTACTGGATGACAAAAATACAATCTGAATAACAATTTAAAAAAAATCAAATCTAATTTAAAAAAACAACGTTCTTTGGGTAGAATTGTGTCATTAAATCGACCATGATAGAAGATTTGTGTCAAACTGTCTATGGATCATGCTACTCATTTGTTTGAGCATGCCTTCTCGGATGCTGACGGGTTGACCATCGTTCACGTAACTTCAGTTAGCGCTTATCCAGTTCCGCTGCAGTTTTATCCACACGTTTGGCCTCTTCCACTAGCTGAATTAAGTTGCTGGATCCAAAAATACCACCGCACAGAGAAGTCGATCGCCTGGTGGAAGATAGTCGAAAAGTCTTTCCGTCAACCTTCCATAGAATTTCTTGACTTGGCAGTAAAATCGAGCTGTCTGGTATACAGAGATTTTTAAGATACCCGAGCTTGTCTCCCAGGAAAATAGTTCGGTAGCCAGAACGAGCTTCTGCAAGGAACGAGGCCGAAAATGAGACTTTCACAAAATGATGTGGCTACCACGAGTCCGTGCGTCTGCCGAGTTCTGCCTGGTTCCTCTTCTTGTCAGACAGGATCAAAGAATATCACATGTTAATCCAATAGGACACAGATTGCAGTTTTTGGTCAAAATGAAGTGTTATGTGTTTTCTATGATTAAACGAAAAGTAGTAAGCCCAGAGTCATAATTCGTGAGATGGAATGTCTTCAGGTCATTTTCTATCATGTTCATGCTAGCTATCATGTGAAGCCTAACATATTCAGATTTGGCAAGCCTCCTAATGTCGGCAAGCACAAGAATTTTGAGCAATTTAATCCACATCAACCACATTCTCGCATACATTGTCGATCAGAAACATGATAACAACACATCCATATCATGGGAAATGCCCTGAAGACAATCTATGTCAAACTTAATGCCTCTAGACTTGGCATTTTTTGCTTAATAAGCGAAAACATAGAAAATTTCAACCCAACTGCAATCGGCTTCGCATGGCATTGATGCAGGTTCTTCTTTTACCGTGTCTGACAAGAAGAGGAACCAGAAAGATCTCGGCAGACGCGCAGATTCGTAGTAGCCACATCATTCTGTAGAAGTCTTATTTTCGGCCTCGGTCCCTGCAGAAACTCGCTCTGACCGCCGGACTATAAGCTGATCCTCGGACAGTTGATTATATTTCTTTTCATAATCCAGGGAACTCAGCTTGATATCTTGGGATTCCGTGATGACCTCTGGTTTCAGAAAACCGCAGAGGCATGTAGTTGCACAATGAAATCAAATTTATGAGAAGGGTGTGGATGAGAGTACTTTCACATTGGAGATATTTCTCTAAATTATGAATTGGGCCCAATGATCTAATGATGAAATGCCTCCTTGATACAGCAGCTCGGGGATTCCTTGCATGCTTCAAAAAATGCATCCAATGCGACCATTGTTCATTGATTTGTTAATCGATAATATTTGGATGGAAATTCGCATGGAAGAAGCTTCAAGAAATCGTCATTATGCTATTCAGTTTGTTGAAACACAAATTAAATTATAGTTGTCAAATTAGAATTTTCAATTTGTCATATTGTTACACTCTGTCAAGAATTCCAAGAATAAAAACCATCCATTCTCACGTACATATGGCGAATTCAGTAGAAACAATAATACTGATCTGTTTACAGGTAAATTTATGTCATTTAGCTACAAAGTAATCTCACATGCCACTTAAATCAGCAACAATGTAGAAATAGATTTGGAAACTTGAAAATCCGCGGCAATCAAATGAATAAGTGAAGAACTCGTGTACAGTAATATATGTTAGAGATATCACTTTTATCATTTTTTAGCTTGGGCATCAAATTAGCGCAGCATCACTCAAAAAGAGCGCGATAGCGCAGAAAACATCGAAATAGCGCAGTGCGCTAAAATAGCGCAGCAGGGGCAACTATGCAAGTAACATCATTATCGTTAACATTCTTCGTCAACTTACTCGTACATGCAATACTAATGAATTTCATTTTGAAAATTTTCTGTGGTATACTGTCAAAAATATTTACCTTCATATCTCATTGTTCTGTTTATAAATAGTTGCTGTTTTATTGAATTGACAAAGACGTAGTCGAAAGCTTACAATTTATTATTGACTTTGTCTTCGTTTTATAGATTAAGCAATTAGGCTATTCAATTATCCGAATAATTACTGCATCCAGAATTCACCACTAGGACTAGCAAAAAAATGATGCCCTCACTTTTTCCTTTTGTTGTCTTAAGGCCTTTGTTAAGCCTGATTGTTTTGACCACAGAGATAAATTGCTTTGTCTGTGGTTTTAACCCTCAATCAAAACAACGTTCGAATGAATCAATTTTTTTAAAACAATTAAAACGAAACGGAAACAAAACCTGTTCCACAGAAGACTGTAACAAACTCATAAAGAGACCAACCGAAAGTCACGGGACAAATCAACTACAGGTTAGTATATACGTCTCTCGTTAGCATTCTTCGTCATTGTAATCTTCTTCGATGTTGTAATGCTCCAGCATAGGAACATGCTTCCCGCTCATTTTTGCAGTCAGGAATATGGACCAAACGACCAACTTTGCTGGCATGGAGACGATTGCGAACAGTAGAATGTACGAGTCTAGTACAGGAGAGAATCCTTTCAATACCAGCTGACGAGCGAAGGTTTAGAAAGATCTTGGCCCTAAGTATTGCATATAGAAGATGATTGTTCTTCATCACCATATCATACGTAAACCAAAAACAGCTCCAATTTTGCTCCACCTTCGTCTTCCTTTATGGTGTCCATGACTATGGTGAATAGGCCCTCTGATTAGGAATTCTCGATTTTTGCCATGATGCCGCGGAATTTCGAATATCAGTCATATTACTGCGGTTTTTAAAATTTTGTGAATAATTTCAAGGAGAGATTCCTGCTCGTGGTATTGGAGCCTGTTTTCTCGCTTTGAGGAAAGTTAGGGCAAATAAAAATTTTCGGTCAATTATTCTTGCCATAATCGACATGCGGATTCTATTTCATTTCTGGTTCAATTGTTTCTAATCGTTTTCAGTGTTCGTACATGTGCTTTGGCTACTTACCTTACCTTAGACCGTCCTGCTCCGTCGGAAACATAAGTCGACCAAATTTTTCCAACGCTCTCGGTCGGCAGCAACTCGTTGACATCCATGTCAGGTGCTGTTGACGATCTTTAGATCGTTTTGGACGGTATGTCTCCGGTTATCTTCGGTCGGCCCCTTTTGCGATTACCTCCGGGGGAGTCCAAGTTATCGCCGTTTTGGACGGGTGGTGGTCCGGAAGACGATGGATATGACCGACCAGGCGGAACCGGCGTTTCGCAACGACCTCTTGCAGCGAACGCGCCCGAGCTCTCCGTCGGATTTCGTCTTTTCGTACCCGATCTCTCCAGGTACCTTCAGGATTTTTTCGCAGGCACACTTGGTGGAGAGTGTTTAGACGTCTATCCGTTTTGGCTGTGCGTTTCCACGTCTCGCAAACGTAGATGCCTGTGGGGAGTACAATGCTGTTGTACAGCCGCAGCTTGATGAGCGTGATGATGGCAGAGTTTGACCAGATCGGATACATCCGCTGCAATACTGCGGCCACCTTTCCAATTCTGCTATTGATCTCCAGATCGATGTCACCACTGTTGCTCAGGGTACTGCCCAGGTAGGTAAAGTGGGGCTGGTTCACACTGACTGCAGCTGCGCGACCAGCATGGTTGCCCACATTCATGTCCTTCGTCTTTTTGTTGCTGAGTAGCAGCTCGATCTTCTCGGCATTTTGTTGGCCACTATGTTGCTAATTATCGCATGATCAATAGAATTCCTACTGTGCATTGACTTGCATAACTTGATTTTTTAGTTTTTTGATCTTTCTGCACATACATGCATTATTTGTTCTAGAAAAGTGACAAAATCTGGTGCATTTTTCGAAATGCGAGTTTTATCTTGAAGGAACTCTACAACTTTTCACTCCACAGTAAAACAGTATAAAAGACATTTTCTGAAAATGTCATGAACTTTACGCAAAGAACAGAAGAATACTGCTACAATGCCGAAAGACTGTTTCTTTACTTCATCATGGACCGTTCCATCAATCGCTTTTTCACATAATGTTTCTACTCATATCAATCTTTACTGAGATCGATCGAACGTCTGAGGTGAGGGATAACCCAAACTTTTGTAACGCGTGAATTATTGCGGGAGGAGCTGATTACCAAAAAGCAAAAGGCATCTTCACCGACTTTGCATGCATGATAGCACACAGATCTCTCAAATGTGCGGAGTGAATAAAGTAAACTTGTTTTCCTTGTGACATCGAAATTGTGGATAAATTGAAAATTTTGGGAGTTTGGTGGAATTCGAATTTAAACTGTAATACACATCTTGTTGATGTTGAGGCACGTTGCTCTAGACGTTTATACATGCTGAGAGTTTTGCGATCTGTTCACGACGAGCTATGGATTGTCTTTATGTCAAATGTACAAAGTTTGCTTCTGTATGCTACTCAACTTTTCGGAGAATTGTCCTATTTTCATAAGTGCATCATCCGCAAGATTTTTAAACGTACATAGACGATTATCTGTCCTAACATGTGTAAATGTTCCAATACTTTTGAAAACCTTTTAAGAAGACGCTTGAAATACTTTGAAGATTTTTATGCTTAAATGTCATGACTCGGATCATCCTCTACACGATGTAACGACACATTTAAGAAACGGTCGCATTCTTGTTGAGGCAAGTTGCACAAAACGCCGACAGAACTGTTTTGTTGTGTCGTCAACATTGATTGTCAATAATTTACGTGATTTGATGTAACCTTTATTACTTTGTGATTTTGATTTTGAAATAAACTAATCCCTCTCTCTCTCTCTAAAAAGGAACGCCTCGATCCAAAAAATTTGTCGCCTTGCATATCACAACAAAAATGTCACAGCATTTATTATTATTTTTTAAATAGAAAGAAGTGAAAAAATGCGGAATTTTAGTCTGACTATTGCATTTTTGTGATTTTAGAAAGAACACAATATCAACGGATCACGTTATCAAGCAAAATAAATCCATCGGCAAACCTGTCCAACTACACGGTCGTAGTATTCGAAATCAATCAGGTTGGCAAGCGATTCTAAAGAAAGAATTCCAACCCTTTTTTTACAGAAGTCCCTCAGAACTTCCAGGTGTTGCAAACCACAAATATTGTTTCGCTAATATTTGAGTGACTGATGGTGCAGACGCTTTAAGATCAAAGTCCACTAATAAAGATGGTAGGATTCAATTTTTCCAGATTGAAATACTTCCAAATTGTGAAACGCATTGAAAAATATTTTAACTTGTTTCGTATATCTAAACTCCACATTTGCAATCAAACCAGTCGGTATTTATAAAGCTAATCACTTTCTTTATCAGCTGTTCAAAAACATCGAGTCAATCCCTCTGACTTCTTTAGATATCAAGGTAACTGAGGCACTGAAACAAGCAGTGTTTTGAGCGGATCGAAATTCCTCTTCCACTCGCTCATTGGTCATTTATCCATAATCGCCCTTTCACTCGCTCACCGCTCAAAGTTATCGAAATGCCGCTCGCTCGCTTATCTCTTAAAATACATAATAGAACAGTGTAGACTACAGCATTGGGTTCGATTGATGTCTTCAAATTAATTCATAGAAATAATATTCAAATATAGTTTTGATGTTTCTTTTAAGTATATTGAACGACAATGTCACATGCAAACTATGTTGCACATAATTAAATGCAGCTAAATATAGATGTTGTAGCTTCCGTAAATAGAGTAAATCATCTTACCTGCTGTATCCCATATTTGTAGCTGAAAGGAACAAACACAAAGTTAAGAATATGTTACGTCAAACATTTAGGTAAAAATTGAAATGAATGTACACTAGTTGCGGCTCATTATTGCTGCTATTACTCATTTCGTTGCAAGCATATGAATTTCTTAAAGACGATTTATGTCTGAAATCAAAACATAGCTACAGAATTCATCATGTGAATTATTATGTAAATTTAGTCAGTTCGCAAATATAACCAGCATTTACATTAATCGTGCTGTTGAGAGACCGGCTCTATTAGCACAACCTGTTTAAAAATCGCTAAATCTTCATAATTTTTGTACAAAAAAAAATGTTGACACATACAATTTTTAGAGTGATTAGAAATCAGGGGTTCGGAGCCGGAGCCCTTCAAAAATATTGAGGCGCCGGCTCCAGGCAATTGCTTCTTCCAAAAATCAAACTTATCCAGCATATTCTATTTAAAAGAAAGCAGAATATAGAGATAATATTGGGTAGTTTCACACAAAATTTGCTAATTTGCGACTTATTCCCAGATACACGTATTACCTTAGGCTTTTCTGTGTTACAAGCATGTATAATAATTAGTTTATACATCATGATGCTTTTCAAAATCGCTTGTCACAGATCGATTTTTTATTTGAATGTTTTTAACATACATTTGATAAGCATGGACGTGTCCACAGTATTCATCACAAAAGCACCTTTGACCTATTTCAGGATCCAGCTTTCGTTATGTTGCAGCAAGAGTGTTGAATTTCAGAAATCTTAAATTGCCGAGCTTAATCTTGTATACTTTTAGAAAATTCACATTTTCTGCCAAAAAGGGACAGAATCAAAAAATCAAAATCTATCATGACATGTATTGAACTTAAGGACTGATTATAAACATTAAATATCCAATGTGAATTAAAGCTAATATTACATGGACAAAGATGTTACTTTATGGGATAAATTCTATGAATTAACGAAAATATTGCAGAACAATAAATCATTCAACGCATGCAAAGGCGGTCCCAGGATAATGCACCATCCATTCTGTAGACGTCTGACATCAGTCAATCATACTAGGTGCTAACTTAACTAATACACTTTATAATAGCGAAAGCGTTTTAACGGAATGTTTCGTATTGGCATGTTGCGGTAATGACTCAATTATCGTGAACATGCCAATGCACTGTTTGATGCTGGCGTTCATCTTTTGCCCTGAAATGATATAGTAGCACCAGGTGCCGATCTATCATTCTTGAACTACTGCATATACGTTTCTTGAAGATTGACGAACAATTGAGTCTACACACAGGATTGATATGGAGTCGGTCTATTCAGTCAAATCGAACCGTGTTAACTTAGATGTAAAAGTGTCAACTTGTATATTTACGATCAATTAAATTGATATTGCTCAATTATGTAGCCCTATAGTGATAAGATGATAAATATTTCTAAAAAGGTATTTTCCGACAATGGACGGCTGCCAAAGAGAGAAAATTATGTAGTCAATGATTTGAATTCGAGGTGGGTTATTTACAGACTCCATCCGTAAATCTTTTAACTATAAGTCGGCCTATTCCAGAGATCAAAACTACCTCTCATGAAAAATCTATTAGAGCATTTTCAATCAAAACTTTCCACTGTCAATATCTAAATCTATAATATCTAATCATCACATAATAATAGTACCGGTAATATCTAATAATGGCAATAATAGTAAATTTCTAGATCATCACATCAATATTCTAAATCTGAATTGATGAAAAGCGAAGTTTGACGTAATAATTATGACTGTAGTAATGTAGACGGTAGTCAACTTATTTACAAAACAGTGCATTATTGATAGATCTAGTATTCTTCAATCAATAACCCAGAAAGTTTCAAGTGGTTATATGAAAATAGGCTGCACATATTAGTAGATGCAAAACGATTATTATACACATCAACTCTTTTGACTATTTGCACGTATTTCACGAAAATCACACTGAAAGTGACTGTGTAATAAAAAAATTCAGCGGAAAATATTCAATTGTGTATATTATCATTCCAATTTCTTTGGCCTATATCAATATTATGCATTACACCTCACTCATCCGCATAAACTGAACAGTTTGTTTCACTGATACAACATCAATCTTCTAAGACAACTCGATAATAGGCCTCCCGTGAGTCTCAGGCAAGCCAGCATGGATTGATGTCTCCAATTCCTTGACTGATAAATACGATGACATTCATTTGTAGCATGTAACCCATATGTACTTTCAACATGCATCAATTTAAACTCGTGTAAAAACTATAGCACCATGGCCTCAAAGGAACTGTAAAAAAATTCTGCATGTACAGGAAAGCACTACGACATGGCTTTGACTTCAGGATTTGCTTCATCATCACTTTTTTGCTAATAACAATACAATACCCAGGGTACAATTTCCGATTCATGTGTGATGTAAATTATCACGTAAGATTATGCAATTGTCAACACATGGATGATGGCATGACTAAAGTAAAGGCCAACTTGACATGAAGTCACGTTGTCAACATGCAAAAGTCTGTACTACGAAACACGTTTTCTTGGTCTACCGAGAAAAACGAGAAATAAACGAATGCCACTCGATAAAAGTGAATGTCTGGGTGGTCTGCGACAGGTAGTGTTCGTAATTCAATTGATAATGTTTTATTAATCAAACATATTGGAAGCAATCGCATTTGAAAGTTTGTCTTGGTGACTTGTATCACAATCACCTTGTATCTGAAGTTCTAAATTTCTTCTCTTAGCAGCCTCAACAGCTGTTTCTGCCTCACGAATGTCTTTTTCGGCTGCTTGCATCTGTAATCTGATCTCGTTACTCGTTTTTCTTTTGAAAACACCAACTTCGCACCTCATTGCCTCATCAATGATACTTCTGTCCATGTTTTTTATTTTGTTATCGCAAAAAGTCTTGCATTCCCGACTTGCCAAATTAATGACTTGCTATCAATGATGTTCGTGGCGCGAAATTTTCGAACGAGCCGCGATCAAAATTTATCGGAGATCATGCAAAATGCATATACATTCCCAAACTGGTATTAGATTGATAAATATCCGCGAAAAAGTTCATTTTGCTGAACCCCGATTCGACAACCATGTTGTGGGGACACAATACCATCACAGATTCAAGAGTGGGTATTTCAAGAGAAGTCTTTTCTCATATAGAGTTGAAAGGCAGGCAACACCTTTACCATGTGTAAAAATCAAACGAGCGTACTCATCGCCGAGATCAGTTAAGGGTAAATTTACTTCCTCAGCAAGACACCTCAGACTTTTAAAAAAAATTTTTTGCTGAAATCTTTTATCCGTTTGAGTAACATGTGACACGTCCTCACCATCACCGATGTAGGGAACGGCGTGAATCGAATCAGCACACTGTGGGGAATGAATTCATTCAATCGCTCCCAGTTGTAACTTGAAATTAGAAATAAATGACTCCTACAAAATTATCGATGTCTTTCGCAAAAATTATCTGCGGAAGACATATAAAATGTTGGGATTGCGTCTGATACACGTATTTATTTTCACTTATCCTTGCCCCACCTAAGGCACGAGGTCATGCTAGTTGGATAAAGTTGGATCGTCTTTCACACACACGCAAATATCACCAGTTTAAGGTAACTAACTTTTAGCTGGAAGGGTGGCACCTGTCCACGGACACAAGCTAGTAGGCCTACCCTGCAATTCCTGTACCGAAGCGTCACTCTTAGAAAATTTAGCCATCCTACCACCTTGTTCTTGCAAAATTATCGATCGGTTGGGTTAATCACCTAGACAAAAGAAAGACATGTGTTATCCTACATCAAATCAACGTCCGAATTTATCACAAAGTTGAACAATTACAATCAACAAGACAGAACTGTGATCAAATTCGCTTCTTTGGATGTCTCCAACCTCTATGGAAGTATTCGTATTGAGTCTTCAATTTCTTTGGACTTGTTAGTGTTAAAAATATTTATATTGCTGTAAGAAATTCGAGTCCTTTTCCCATTTTATCGACTTCTGATCTTTTGCACTTATTAGAATTGTGTACAAAAGAAGATATTTACATTCTGGAGGGAAGAGGCTTCAAACAGATAAATGGTATTGCAATGGGGAATAATGCTGCACCAGTTCTTGCCTCGATTTTCATGCACTATGTTGAACGTGATGTCTTTTGTAGTAATTTTATCAATTTCTGGGTTCGTTATATTGATGATATTTTTGTTCTTTATAGTTGTTCTGACGAAGAATTGTTATCTTTTGTTAATTCTTTACATTTTTCTATCAAGTTTACTATGGAGACCCCTATTAATCATGAATTACCTTATCTTGATACTTTGATTCGTATGAACTCTTTGAATGCTTTTGAATTTGCTCTTTTTGTGAAAGATTTACATAGTGACACTTGTTTACCGCATGACTCTTTTGTACCAACGAGCCGTAAAAGAGCTCTTTTATTAGGTGAACACCATCGAGTCAAAAGAAATTGCTCTCAACAGCATTTGAATGATAGTAAAACAAGGTTAACCCAAAGATTTTTAAGTAACGGTTACCCTATGAAGGTCACTTGAAAATGGTTTACAGATACAGGAGAGAAAAATGATGAAAACAACACCATACCGAGACCTTTCTTAAAATTACCTTATTATGGAGAAAGGCAACGCCGCGAAATAATCAACCTTGCTAAGAGAACAGAAGTTTGCGATAAAATCAGAATTATTTTTGAAACTGAACCAAATTTAGGTCTGAGATTCAGAAGGACTAAGGAACGGCCCCGTTGTGATACAAATTGTTGGACGTGCAAGACCGGGAAAGGCATTGAACAGTGGTACAGTAAATTTGCTATTTATAAGATTACTTGTTTGATTTGTAAGCATTGTTGTATAGGTGAAATATCTCGTACCATTAAGGCAAGACTCAATGAGCATACAACCTCAAGTTCATCAAAATTCTTTCAGCATGCTGAAGAACACAACACCAATATCCAAAATAGTTTATCTTGGAAGATCCTAAAGAGTGAACGCAACAATGCAAAGAGAAAATCCTTAGAGGACATTTTCATACATACTGAGAATAATTTGATTAATGAATGGCTGCTGCGTCGAGACATTATTACCTTTTTTGAGATAAATTCATTTTTGTATTTCCTTTTATATAAGCTTTTAATACTTTTCTACTATTTTTTGTGAATTATGCTTTCTTGTATTCCACAAATTGATACACAGTGTTTACTATAGATATAGTTGTTTGTTAATTTTTAAGCCGCTGGTCAGCCTTCAATTGTCTTACCATAGTTAGCTTTGTATCTTCATTTCATAGTTCATGCATGTTTTTCTTATATTTGTCTGTAGTTGATGAGCTGTTCGAAATATCTAAGTAATAATTTTGAATATTGATTTACGGCTGTAAAACATCTTTGCATTCTATTGAATACCCTGTTGAAGGAATACGAAATTTGGTATCTTAGAAATTTGTTTTTTTTTTAATTCCTGAGAAAGCCAGAGGCTATTTTTGACATACTATATTATATCCAGGAATGGCCAAACAATTACGTACATTATAGACAAAAGCGCCTTTTGAAACAAAAGGAGATGATGATGTCTAGAATGGGATATCCTCCGGTGTTGAATATTAAGTGTTTCTTATATAAAATCAAACATCCTGCAAATGTAATCGCATAATTTGAACAATAACTCGGAGATGGGTGTCCGCACAAGCTTGAATGAAAATTTCCTGGTGTTTTCCAGGGAAATTTACCTAAATTCAGAGGTCAAATTCAAACAGGGATGAGAACGCGGTGTCACAAAAATCCGGAAGATCTCTTCTAGAAGGGCCCATATGCTACTTTTTCTGTGTCCCATTTTCAGTTTTGATATGATTACAAGTAATACAAGAGTCAATTTTAAATAGTCACGAATCCTTGCTATGTGCCTACACCGTATAGGCCCTATGCTGCGACTAAAAATATATTGATCATTAATGCACTATAAGGCCACAGATAATATTTACCTATTAAGCTCAACCATATTGAGGCAAAGTACCACAGACAAAACCTCCCGACTTTTGATAGTATAACTGGCAGAATTTTTGTTTAACAAAGCGCCGCAGCTCTTAGAATTTAAGCTGCTTAAAGCGCTGCATGAGAAACCTCCTGGAATGTATAAAGCATTTTCTCGGAAGTTATATCAAGCAGGAATTACAACTTTTCTGACCTTATGTTGTTTCAAAATGTCATGATATGAGGGAGGATTTTATGAATCAAAATTTCTTGGCGTGCATAATGAGTTTCATAATGTAACAATATAAGCTACCCCGTACACACTAGAACAAATGGAATTGCTTGCTTCACAATGTTCGGTTTACTTCAAGAATACATATACCCACACTATGCAATTTTTATAAAATTAATCGCTATTGGTGGCAATGATGTATTACAATTAAGAAGAAGACGAATACCAATATAATAAAAATGTTTTGATTAAAATATAATAACATGCTCATAATAATGCACCGGTATTCAGAATTTCTGCAAGCAAGCTCTAATCATCCTGTAATCTTAAGTAAGCCCAAGCCAGACATCATTCTCCTACAATGTATACATAAGTCGATCGTCATGAACTTTTTGCAACACATTGTCTTTACTTGATGCCGGTAAGTAGTCAGGTTTTCTCATCATGTCTAATGCATCGGCTAACCAATCATCTGCTATTCTGAAACTACCGTTGCAATATAAAAACTTGATTTATATGGAGAAAATAGAAATTTGCCTTGAAATTTTATGGCGATCGGTTATTTAGCATGTACCAGGGGCGTAGCGTCCATTGGGGCACTCGGGGCCTACCCCGAGTGCATTTCTTTATGAAGTCCCTAACAGATATTGATGATGTACAATATGCGCCACTGACCAAACGCTACATCTGATCTTAAGTCTTCATTTCATCATTCCAACAGATGCATGCATGTATAATTGTCGATGGTTTTATCTCTCTTCCTCTCTCAGGGGCAGTCGCCGGAGTGTTACCGATATTGCACCGATTGGCCAAAATCTAACACGAGCTACGCATGATCATCAATGGCTTGTTGATGTCATCGACAACTCAGCCAATCTATCAGTGTGCCGTTCGCACGCACCAGAGCAGCTTGGCGACGCCTTTCAGCTCGTCGCGGCCACTGCATGCAATCCACAGAGAAGCAATCCATCATCCATATGTGTGATTCAACGCGGGAGAAGACAGGGAGTTCTTTATGAGTTACACACACCCACTGACTGGCTAATCACGACGTGTATGAGAAACGCGTAGGCAATCAAACAATGCTAATTCTTTACACATGCATACCTTCAATTCTTCATTATTTCATTACTATGTAGCAATTTGAAAGCATCAAAGTCACTTCTAGATCAGAACTTGGCACTTCGCATATAAGCTGCATGCTATAAGGTACATACCGATGCCAAGACTGATTCTAGCCCCGGAAACGTTCTGGAGCACGCTGCGCCACTGGTATGCAAGGTATAGGAGAGGGGAACTACCGGTACTAAAGAACGAAAAGCGTAACACGGAAACATAAATCACGTGGCGGGAATACAACATAAATAATGCATAGTGTAGTAAAAAAAGGTCCAACATCTTCAAAAAGGCACATGTATCGTCAGAGTAGGATCATGAGTGGCTAGAGGGGACATATGGATAATGTCAATTGCAATGCCTTGTGATCAGAGGGGTTTTATGTAACGCATCATGAAAATGTTTTGTCTTCAGATGGTACCATGAGTTACATCATGAAGATGTTATTCTGTCTTAAAAGCCCGCATACCTTGCCCTCTACCGCCCGCATCTCTCCTATTTTTACTGCATTTTCTGGTGCATCTCAGAAATGAACCAGGTGGCCGTCAAAAAATCCGAAATTCCGGAAGATTCCCTTCCCTGTTTAAAAGAAAAATCAGGGGAAATCTACCCTATATTCAAATGCCTAAGAAGTTTTCACATTTCTGAATTAATATTATCGACGAAAAAGATTGAAAGGTGGGGTGAAATTGGTTGAAAGTGCTCTAATTAGTCTCAAAATTTCAAGGTGCATTCTAGGATTTCCAGAATAAAATTTCTTTTTCGAGGATTTCCAGGGCTAAATTCATTTTCCAGGTGCTTTCCAGGTTTTTCTGGGAGCGCGGACACCCTGTCGGAGGTTCACAAAACATGTGGAGATTTGAGATCTGCATCGGTGGGTACAATCCAACCAACTGACATATTCGATAGGTTTTGTTTGTGCAATGTGATGAACGCTATTTAAAGAAGTTTTATGAATAATTATGAGTTCTGAGTGCTTCAATCGAGTAGCTGCAAAGACTCAATAACTCTGTCTGTTATAACACTATGTAAAATTTCTGACGAGTTATTCATGAAGAAATGAAGCTCCGACAGACACTAAAGCATCGGTAGTTTCATGCAAGATGAACTAGACTAGACTACCCAGAACCGCGGTAAAATGTTTCTAATATCATGCATTATTCACACCTATTCATTGTTCATGATTGCATCGCATGGATATAATACGCTGTTACCTTTATAGCATCATTCTCCAAAGGAATATTTTTCTCACGGAAGTCAACACCAATTGTAGCTTCAGTTCTTTTAGGGAATCTTCCTTCACAAAATCGGTATGTCAAGCAAGTTTTTCCCACATTGGAATCCCCAATTATTATGATTTTGAATATTTTTTTGCGTGCATTAGTTTGTGTGACTGAAGTGTTCGGAGGTGGAAGGTTTTTACTGGCCATGTTCAAGTGTCTCAGAAAAGCTATGTCCACATCACATATGCCGAAACCATATTCTGTAGCATTTCACCTGCAGAAATCAGTGCATAATAAAAGCAAACAACACAAATAAACAACATTTTCGATAGATAGATTTGACACAAACTTGTGCTTTCTATAAAAAGAATTCTACCATAGAAATCCGATTTTTCACTTTGCTTGAATTAGTAAGACAAGAATGGACAAGAGCTGTTTGTTGATGATAATTTCAGCCGCTCGGCTATGCGCCGATTGCTAGATCCTAAGAAGAGTAAAATTACTGAGATATGCAACAGCTGTAGATTCTTGCTGAAAGGAGATTTATTATAAGCTATTTTATGACCATGCTTTAATCTATAAAAGGAAATGATAAATCATGAGTATTTGCAATTGAATACAGTTAAATTGAGTACTGTTTGAGTAAGTGCACTAATAAGATGCCGGTGCCCTCCTATTAGGCTTTTTAGGCGCTGTTGTCATGACAACGCATGTCCATGACGTGCTAGTTTTCAATGTCCGTGTCCGTTCTAGTCAAATACAGTTCCAATCCTCTATCATAATGGTGTCAGATTTCTATGGAGTCTACCGCTCCGATGGTTTGGGCATTCTAAAATTTGCATTGATTACTGAGATGAATATCATGATGAATATTAGATCCGCATTATCGTCGAACGTTTCATTCGTTCGGTTTCCTACATCATTGGCCGGCTGTGGCATGTTAATTTTTCAAAATTGCCTCCACAAGGTGAAACATAACAATACAGCTGGATTCATCGAACCAAAGACCGCCAGCAATCCCAATTTCAAGATCTGCAGTGATAGCAAATTTATAATAGAGACCTATACAAAGGCATTTCATAACTAGTAGGCCTAGATGTTTTATCTAACTCAATAGTTTTTTGAGCAAAAGCTCAGTTTTCTATGACACACAATTTTCACATGGACTGTCCACGATATATCGTGCTCGACAATCTCACTCGAAAATTTCCTTTGTTGATCTTTATGTAGCCCACCATAACATATCGCCTGTCAGATACACTGAAGGGATTTTGGGATACAAAAGGGAGATCGCAAAATAGGTAGGAATGGATCTCGACTTCGCTCGAGCGGGCAATTTTAATACTAATTTTGAGTGTCTTGATTAAAAAGGGAATCTCCATTGTCGAAGCAAATTTCCTGCTTGTTCCATCAAAACATGGCCCGACGCTTTCTATTATCGTATTTTTTGAATGTGAATTGAACATGAATTTGAACGGTGGTAAAATTTTGAATTTAATCCCAAGCTATGACGACTGCAGCAAACGTTACAACCGGTAGACGGTCCAAATTTTACATAAGATCGGTATTTCATAAATAACACAAATCAAATAACTATAGTTCCATCAGGTATAGGCTTTCAGAAAACAACGAATGTAAACATATCATAATCATTATTTCTTCATTGAAAAACATCTCTTTGAATTCACTGACAATTGTCAGACAGATAGTGACACCACTGCGATAACAATGTCTTCGAATGGAGATGATTGCTGCAGTGTAACCAGGCCCCGTTTTGCAAACTCTGAAAATGAGACACGACACCAAACTTAGATGGCATTCAGTTATCGGACACTCAGAAAGCCAAAGAACATGAAAGTTAACTCTCAATAAACAATGCAAATAACACCAGGCCTGTGAATGCTGATAGAAATTCACGAAATTCTGCTTATCTTATCGGGAACAGATGACTGTATTGTCTCCGATAAACTTCGGTTGGTGTGCGGATGCACTTATCTCTAATAAAAATATCTAAATTGCCACACACATTAGACTTAATAAGAGGCAGATTCTAAAACTCGTACGACAGGGATTATATCTCTATTTTTTAGAATAGAATCTATAGAATATTCTATAGAATAGAATCTATTTTCTCTATATAGATACTATTATATCTAATACCTTCACGTTATTACAACGCGATAAAACTGTACAATGATCAAAATCAATAAAATGTCCATTACTGTTAGAATGGCAGGCAAGGGCATTATTCATCAATGAAAATTTATCGCACAGGACACATGTCTCTACGATGAAGCAGATTTTTTGCCATGTAAGCCAACTTAGGAAAACAAAAACATGTGCTAACACGAGCAAATCAAATCCATCAGACAAACTGGGGATGAGTACATTGAATGAAGTCAGGAAACAATCACATTGTTTTTCGCTTTTATTTCCTCCGGCATGTCGACTTCCTTTGCTGTTACTGATTCGACTTAAGATGACGAATGTGTAAGATTCCAGGAATTTGAACGCAGGCACATCGAGTAGAAGTACCTCGTCTTGCCTCTTTGTTCAGGTCAATTTCATGTGAACATTACCTAGAAAGTGATGCTCAAAGTGAATGAAAGTGAAAAGTGATGTTCTCGTGGTGTTACTGCGTCAAATGCTTAGGCTTGTTTTTTTGGATTTTTTGAAGATCTACCATGATATTTCACTACAAAATCCAAAAAATCACAGGCCTTCAACGTATCAAATATGAAACTGAACGCGCAACTCAATACTTTGATTACCTAGAATTGCTACAAAAGCTGTAGCTGCGTCTTTTTTATTGGTGGATTCCTTTGGACAAAGCTCCGACCAAAATACGACTTCCTTTTCAAAGGAGCGGATGCGCCTATGTTGAAAAATAACAAATTGTTAATACACGTACAGCATAACCCACTTATAACGAGCTCGCTTTGAGCGAGCATTACGGAAAATCCTACAAAATTTGCATTGATTTTGTTATTCACCAGTCTCGGTTATTGCGAGCACGTTTTTTGACAAGCACTCCTGCTGAAAAGAGCTAATTTTCCAGTCCCAGCTCGTTGTTAAGAAATACGTTTGATGTCAATAAATGTGTATGCAGTAGAATCCGCACAATTCTGCTCCGTCTAAAAATCGACATTTCGCTCAATTCGATGGTTTCATCACACACTGTAGGCCTACATATTCCCCACTAAGAACGTATTAAAATTTTCGATTAAATGAGCACCGCATAATTCGGCATTTTGTCTAATACGACACATGTTTTCTGACACCGAGACGGCTAACTTCTTATAATTCGTAACATTTAGAAATTATTAATTACATTTATTAACCTCAAATTCGTCTGCACTTTGTTAATTGGCTAATCCTATACATGGGGAAACACCAGCACTTTTGCAATCGCGTCATGAAATGCTGTCATCCATATCACTTATACCAAAATGCATTTTAAATAGTAAAATGTAAAATTTAAAAAGTGAATTTTAAATAGTAAGTAAAATGCATTTTACTGACTTCACGCTTCAATGCATTTCTTGATCTTTCTTTGATTCTGAATGTTAAATTGCTTATGAATATCATAATCATCATTTCACTACCAGATCTATGTTACAACTAACAATCAATTTCAAGAATTTTGCTAGAAGATTAATTGACAAAGCGGACGCTCGAAGCGTCGCGAGTTCAAATAATTACTTTGTCTTACTGATACAATGGCTTTAAAACATCACAAAATAACATGAAAGAGCAATTTCGAAAAACAGAAAATCGTCTAAATAATGTCTCAAATCACAAAATGATGAATTTCTTTTCCAAACAGGTTTCAACATTGTAATATATGACACTAAATCTCCATTAGGTCTCGTAGGCCCATCAAACGAGTGCGCGAGGTGGTATTCTGAGAAAGATGATTTTAGAACTGAGTTATGACATCTTGTTGCGTATGTGATTGCTAGGAAATGCATTAGTTATCTTAAAAGAATTGAACACATGTTTAATACATTGCAAATATACGTGTAGCACTATCTTCTTCTTACCTTATGACATCAGATTCATCAAATAATGTTCTTTCAAGTTCTTTAGCTGCCTGTTGTTGAGGTTGCTCTTGTACTTGTTCTTGTGGTTGTTGCTGTGGCTGATCTTGTATTTGCTGCTGATTCTGGAATTGATCATCAGGGAATTGTGGCACTTGCTGATTCAGAAGCTCAATCTCTAATGCTCTCCTATTCTCTTCCTCTAGCAACCGACTCTTTTCCTCCTCAGAAACATTAGACAATTTCGGTTCCTTTTCCGTCTGTCTGTTAGGTTCTTCCTCGATTTGCATTTGCTGCAGATTTTCTTTGTTTTGCTCCTGGGCATTTTGGATGTTCCCATCAATTTGCACTTCTGGCTGCAATGAATAAATGAATATTCAAACAGAAATTTTAAATTTCATACAGAAAATCACGTCCATTATCATCCTGAAATACACGTATATAGTCGGCTTTTCAGAAAAGTCGCATCTTAAGTTTAGGCGAATTTGAGATAGAACATTGTAGTAAATGTGTGTGTCCTTGATTCTTTTAGTACCTTTGAACTGTCTTGCGAGTTGCGTTCTTCGCAAACAGAGTATCAAAATGTGATAATTACGTGTATTTGCACTGATAGTCATGCATTAGATAATAGAAAGATTAAAATGAACAAGATGCATCGAAAAGGTAAGATATTTCAACTCATGGAGGTTTCGGCCGAAAATTTGTGACCAATATTTTAATACATTCGAGTTCTACTTATTTTTCTTTCCGTTTTTGACATGTACGTCAGAGTCATTCTCGACTAGCGCGTTAGAGAATGTATGGCACACAGAAGTGAAACGGGCTATGACGTTCGAAGAAAAGAGAAGGGAGGCAGAGGACAAATGAATGATTTGATGGATGTATGGTACTCTACGGAAGAATGGACAGCAAAAATCTCTTGGAATGCTTGAACCAGCAGACGATCGACGGAGCCATGGAGCAGTGCAGGTTTCAGTTGCACGATCATGTGGTGTGGAAAGACAGCATTAACTATGATTCCAAGGTGAAGAAAGAGTAGAAGATGAATCTGAATGTAGCAAATCTAAAAAGTCGCCTTAAGATATAGGAAGGGGCCTAATGTCGACAATTGGGTTTTAAAAAAGTCGATCGCGATGCATGGAAGCATTTACTAATGATATATCGTCCAACACAAATATAGAGTGCAATGGAGAATCAAATATTAGCCTATTCAATGAATAATTCTATTTTTTAAAATTACTTTATTCTTTCATAGAAGCATTTTAACAATCTTTCATGAAGCATTTTCTGTAATTAATTTACGAATAGGCCTATGCATAGGTCTCCAACTTGCATACCGTATTGCTATACTTGAAAGTTCGTATACAGCACCTGCAGCACACGTAATTTCGTATCATTGACATGTGAAGTTTCATGAAAATTCATAAATGTAATTCACATTTCATGCTCATTTAGGTGAGAGGTTAGGGACCTACAGTATGTGATCAGACAGACAGACCTGTGTAATCGCCAAAAATGTGAAATTCGTGAAATTTCTGATATCCTAAAAACCAGCATAGTGAGAGGCTGCATCAAATGCAGATTGCACGAGCGTGCGGAGGTGAGAATGATTAGACACTAAATCAATTGATTTTCGTCAACAACAAGAATGCATCTGAGGTGAAGAAATACAGATTGGACTTTTCCGCTGTCTTGTTGATGCTATTTTTGCGCGGTATGACCTGCAGAAGGCAAAATCGTATATGTACAACAATAAACAACTATATTTCATCAACGATTTCAAACTTTAATTCCAGTTCAGAAATCTCTTGAATATAGCTAATGAATCACTTAATGGTTATCCATCAAGACGATGGGATCTCAGTTAGATTTCTATAAACGCTTTGAGGAAACTATAATGTCTTATACATGTATGAAGATATTTCTTCGAATGGCAGTCGCATCCCTAAACACTTCTCTTTAAAAGTAACGGCGGCCGCTTTTCGAAAGAAATACGGCAGTATACACCAATTCTTCCAAATCAAAGAAAATGAAATTTGTTGATTCAATGGGACGCAGAATGAAGCTTTTGGTAAAAATGAAGTTGTTTGTGTTGTCTATGATTTAGCGAAAAAATAGAAAGCCCAGAGTCATCATTTTTGACATGGAATGTCATCAAGTCATTTCCTATCATGTTCATGCAACCCTGTCTATGAAGCCAAGCACTGTCAGATTTGGCAAGCCTCCTAATGTAGGCAAACACAAGCATTTTGAGCAATTTCATCCACATTTGACCACTTTCTTGCATATATTGCCAGAATCATGATGATAACATGATAACAACACATGCAGATCATAGGAAATGACCCGAAGACACCATGTCTGGGCTTAATTTTTTGATCTATCAGAGAAAACATAGAACATTTTTATTCTGCCAAAACCGACAATCTGCGCCCCATTGGATCAACATATTTTTTTTCTTTGATCGTGTCTGACATTACGAGGAACCAGGTAGAACTTCGCAGTAGATTCGCAGTAGGTCAAAATATCCAGGCAGTATTATCCTTCATGATTAGTTTCGCAAATAATGGATATTCTTAATCGTTATGAAAAACAAGATTAATCAGATCATTCAGTCATTTGTTTTGGTTCCTGGGAGTCCCAGTTACCTAAAGATAGTAACCAAACAAAACATTGAAGCATATAAGGTATCTGTGCAGACACTGTCTTATGTCATTCATAACATCACTTGTCATGAGAAAATGTGAAATTTGTAACACAAAGCGAGCTCAAATGGTCGTGCTGAAAGAAAGTTTTCTCGGCGTCAATTATCAGTTCGCCTCGGAAGTCGGAATTGCGAAATTAACTGTTTATGACATATTGCATCATATTCGATCTACCGGTGATTTCAAACCGACTAACATGCCCGGAACACCAAGGTGCTCGTCGAAGTGAATTGATATTGTAACCAGAAAAATATTGGTGTGTTGACCGGCTGCTTCGAGTTCATACATTCGTTCTCAGTTGTCATCAGAAGACAGACGACCAAGCACTTGTACGATTCAAAGAAGATTGAACAAGGAATTCAACTTGCACATTTTAAAGCAGCAAAAAAGCCATTTCTAAGTGCACACATCATTCGGGATCGAATGGTGTTTGCAAGAAAATGTGAAGATTTATTATTGATGAGTGGAATCAAGTCCGTTTCAGTGACGAAACGCAAATGAAAGAGTTCTCTCCCAACAATATAGGAGTTCGAAGACCATTTGGTGATCGCTACAATCCCAGATATGCTGCACCAACGGTGCGAGCAGCTTCCATAATGTTATGGGGTTGTATGGCTGCCTCCAGTCGTGGCGGTCTTTGGTTCATGCTAGAGAAGCATAATAAAAGCGAATTGCTACCTTAAAATTTTGAAAGAGGAGCTTCCCAATTAAATGGCAGTTCGATCTTGCAACACTTTTCAACATGACGGAGCTCTAGTTCATCGTGCGAAGATAGCTTCCGAATAGCTGGCAAGACAGAGCTTCAACATTTTGGGACTGTGGCCGGGTAATTCGCCCGACCTAAACCCCAATCGAGCATTTGTGCGCTGTTTTAAAGAGGAAAGTAAATGAGATGAATCCTACATCGTACGAAGACGTCAAGAACAAGATTTTGTTACTTTCACTGTGTCAATCTTCGGTGGAATCCGTGCCGCGGCGAGTGAGAGCAGTTCTGGCGGCAAAAGGTGGACTCACCAAATATTGACAAACCTCGACAATATGATATTATGAACGAATCGGAAATTGATGTTTTGTATCGATAATACTTATATCACAGCGGCTTCTGATTATTGGTATCAGTTTCTTTTATAACAGCGCTTTTCGATTAATTTCATTAAAAATCATCCTGCCGGGATTATCAAGGCCCAACCTGACACGAAACACGATCGTATCCGTGTCACGAGCACAGGTCTTAAGTTCACACGAGGCAAGTCACAGGTGGAATAATTATTTGCCAATATACACTTAGAATGATAGAAATGCTTCGTTTCCAGAAAATAACGTGCAATTCACGTACATTTTCATAATTCCTTTTCAAATTCACGCATTTTCAAGGTTTCAAAATTCACATACATGTATTTCACGTGCGGTGAACACGCTGCTGATTAGACTTACCACTTGACTTGTTTGAAGTCCACTTTGCTGATGACTTGTAGAACCAAGAATTGAATCACCAACCATACTTTGGCCGTGGATGATAGTTACATCACTGACGTTGACCAAAGATTGCATCATACTGTTTTTGCTTGCACTTCGCCGACGCTCAATATCTGATGTATCTGCCTGGTTTCTAGAAAGATTCATATCTGAAATTGCAAAAATAATTTTCTGATGTATTGCGTAAAATAATACATAAATACATGTTACTGGTGTATACACAAATGCGATAGAAAACGCGCATCTAATACAGGGATGCAAGTGCAAATTGATGAAAAATCCGGAAAATGAGCTAGGATGCGCCTTTTACTTACTACTAACTTAAAAATTTAAATGATTTAGATAAAGGTGGCCCAGCCATGGTCCCTGTCATTCCGCACATACATGTATAAAAAAACTATGCATTCTGACCAAACGAACACCCTGCTCCAATGACACGTAAACTTGTAAAACAAAAGGTCGCAATAATTTCAGTAACTTTTATTGAATGAAGTAACTTTTGTCCTTCTTTTCGTTGTCACCTCAAATGAAAATTACAAGCAACAATAAATTGCAATTCACTTTAGAAAAAATAATACCCTCTTGGTCTTGATTTAATCTTAACAGAAGAACAGTGACGCCTTCAGTTGATTACTGAAACGTCGCATTTGGCTCTAACAATCATAGGAAAACGTTTTGAATTTAATAGGGAATGGGTGTAGGCTGTATTGGTTAGGCCCACATTACTTTGCTTATCTGACGATTGTTGTATTTTGACATCTGACAATTGTTGAAGTCATGCGACGGCGAAATTACAAAAACCGTACTTACGGCGAAATTACAAAAACAAGTACCGTGATTAGATTGATCACAGCAAGCACGTAAAAGAAATTTAAGAAAAAGCGGACGAATCATGGTCTCGCCTTGCGCTTATGTGCGAGCAGTCTCAAGCGCTCAAGACGCGTTTCTTTCCTCATTTTTTGTGCGTGAAGTACACGTCTCTGCTTGGCCTTTTGCAACACTCTTTCTCTGTACGACTTTTTCGTACTTAATCGATGAATTGATGGAACAGATGGATGGGCTTTCCGGTATCGCGCATATGCCCTCTTCATGTTTGATGCAAGGCAGGGTAGGCGATGAGCAGAGTCCTTGCTGAATAACTTAATGGCGCTTGAATTCCTCGTTGTCATGAAATACTTCACCCGTTGCACCGATCCGTACCGTATGTGTCGACTTCCATGTTGGAGGACTTCCATGTTGTTTATGAATGACACATGTAGACGCCGAAATATATGTTGTTTAAAAACATAAAAACATATTGAAATTTATTATGACCGACACGAGTACCGGTAGATGTCTCATACCTTCACACCTCAGCATTTGAAGTGACAAGATAATATCTTCAGAGGTGACTATACCGGCATACGTACATGTACGCTGCACATTTTAACTGAAATCATGTTCATACCTGCGTCTGAGAAAGTATAGGCCTAGGGGTTACCCCCTTAATTTTTATGGCATTTTTCAACGAATCCCGAGACCCAATGAAATCTTGGTCAAAAATCCGGATAAATCCGGAAGTCTTGCATCCCTGCTAATACCATACTACATGGTACCTGAATTTTTTGTTATGAATTCTTTTACTTAGTGTGGTGACCATTTTGGAAACTGCCTCTTTAAGCATTCACTCTCTTATATATATATATATTGTACGTTGATGAATCTATGTGATGACAAGTCTAGTGATTGGAAAACTCTTGATAACTAGAGTCATCCAGTTATCCTGACTTGATACTTTACGTTGTCAGCAGGGACAGAAATTTTCCGCGCTCAGGTTTTCAAAATTCCGTGCTAACAATCTCGTTTTCCGGGAGTCCTATTTCATTGATTTAAAGTGTCTTTAATTATCTTTAATAATCTTTAAGTATTTCAAGCGATTGCCTGAATTAAAGCTTCGATAATTCATTGGTACTGAAATGGCTTTACAGCTCAATAATTCAGCATAAGAATTAATGACCCCTGGTAAAGGAAAAAGCTATGATATGATATGATAATAAAACATGCAACTAATATAAACATTTTGTTATAATCAAACTAACATTAGCACATTGTTCATTAAAACAAAGTTTCATCATGCCAAATAAGTTGACCGGGCTTAGATTTTGGTACAGCGGAGAGAAACTAAGTTTCTAATTGTTGAAAGACCGCTCAATATCAGTTGAGTTGATCGGCAACTGCAGAAGAACTGCTTTAGCTGCTAAGTTTAGTAATCGGTTTACAACCGCTCGCCAAAATTGTATCAGATGACTTGCACTCGATGCATCACTGGCGATGTTCATGCAAACTGGCCATTCATCGTCACATGTATCTGGAAGTATCGTCGATCGAATACTGAGACAAATAGCTGAACATTCGAACCACTAGAATCCCACAACGCTTTGCTGCACAGCGAAATTTATATGACGTCAACTATAGCCTACTTACACATGCAGTCATGCATGCATTGACAGAGAACAGAAAACGAGGCAAAGTATAGCGACTGACTGAGATCTTCGTGACGAGTTCTGATACCACTAAATCGCTTTTGGGTGCAACTGTCGTCATTAATGAACTCAAACAGATCCCATGCAGTCAAACAGTCCGAATGCCATACAAATACGCTTATATAATCGCATGCCGAACGGACCTTAATAACAACGACTGCTTTCTAAGTCAAGGACTACATACGACAAGTGCAATTTCTCAAATAAGACGGGAACGCAATTATACCGGAATGGCCGGTCTGATTTTCCATACCGGACCGGGCTGGCGACCGGTTACATCTCTGGTCGCAACGTCAGACATCAACTTAATTAGTTTTACCTTCTATAACAGTTGGCAACCTTCGACGCCGCTTTGGTTTTGGTTCCTCTATTGGGGGAGCAGCTTGTTCACATAGGGCCATTCTTTCATGAACGAGTCGCCTTAAAATTTTTCCTAAATTTGCATCACTAGGATTTGAAATTAACCAATCAGCTGATGGCAAAACTCGGTTGTGAACAAATTCAATTTCTCGTAGCAAGTCACGTCCATTTTCAACAAGTCTTGCGCGGATGCTTTCCCGTGTTAATGTCGTGACTTCATCCACAATTAGATGCGCAGGTCGGCGAGGTCTTCTGCGTCTAGGTTGTCTCGGAGCCTCGTCATGCGGGAGAAGCAGCAAACGCTCCACGGAAGATGGTTTCACCTGAGAAAGAATGCAGCTGATGAGATATGATAACAACAATAAACTTTACAAATTGATTAATAAATGCAGAAATATAAAGGAACCAGAGAAAAAGTGTCCGCCACACTCATTATGTACAGTATGTTCTCACTTTATCGCATCTCGACTGAACTTTCAACTTTAGCATCTTGTTTTCACTCTCCTGTAATCGACGGATTTCTCTACGCACAATGTAACGTTGCTTTCCATGCATCATCTGTAACTGATTGTGACCACCTTTTTGCATCGCGCTATCCCTTTTCTTTGTAAAAGTTCCTACCGATTGCGTGAAATAAAGCTGATTTATACTTACTGAGAAGTGAGAGCGCACATGTATCTCAGCGAAATTTCATTCAATTCTCTAGAAATTTTAGCCACAGATACTCTAGTTTATATGTGATTTCAAACGAAAGAACTTTGAATCATACATATCTTAAACACTGTTTCATAGTTATCCATAAAGTATCAAAATTCCCACCTGCAACGAATTATAGACTAATTACCACGACTAATTAAGGTCCCATGCTTTGAAAACACGTCCGCAGTTCAATAATTTGAATTCAATTTCACAGGAAATTTAAATCAAAGGCATCTGGTGATAATATACACATATATATATATATATATATATATATATATATATATATATATATATAATATATATATATATATATATATATATATATATATATATATATATATATATATATATATATATATATAGACAAGTGAAAACCTATCTTATCAACTTGATTTATGTTCGAAATTTAAACCTTAGTTGTTCATCCTGGAGTTTACATTTTACGTTTCACAGCAAAAGCTTACATGATTGATAGCCAACGCGCGAATTTTCGTTTCTACATGTATTCTGAACGGAGAAGAGGAAGATCACCGAGAGAAATTTATGAAGCACTCCTTGAAGTTTGGCTTGATGACTGTCCCGGTAACCACTGTTGCCCGTGTGATTTCGGGCGTAACAAGTGGAAGGCCGGTATCTGCTTTTGGGGACAACAACTGCACGAATGCTTGCCAGATTATGGAAAAAACCTTCACTTGACTACATGAAACATCGAGGAGGAAACATCCATCCTGAACAACACCATCTGGCGCATACTGAATGAGAAGTTTGAAATGCACAACGTCATCCATGTCATAATGGGTCCCCATGGCACTGAATGATCAACAGAAGACAGCTCGAGCTTATTCTAAAACTGGCCTTCTTTGCACTTTAACGGATTTTGGTGAAGATCTACATAACCTCTAAGCAGTGGATGAACCATGGATGCGTTTTGAGCATCAATACACTCGAACGACGGCCAGTTTGGAAGACCCGTCATACTACACGACCTCAGGTGACGGCTTCCCGTCTCACACCATAGAAGACTTTGTCAATCATTGCTCTTACCGCCAACAAGCCTTTCAGTGTGAGAGCTCTACCGAAAGTGAAATCGATCAATGGTGATACCTACATGGAGTTTGTGCGATCCACCGGAAACAAGTGGAGATGCTTACGTTCTCAACCAGTTTTTTTGAATACCCTTCATTGGCACATGACAATACTCGTCCGCACGTGAAGACTGAAGTTTCCGATTTTTTCAATCGACGACAAATTGCGATGATTCGCCAATCTCCGTACTCATCATATCTGAAGCCTCTGGACCGCTAGGTGAACGAGAAGCTCAAGAAGGAATTAGGACTTGCGCATCAGCTGTCGAAGTGGAAAATTAAGTTATTTGTGTTCTGAACAGCATCGATGTCGGCGGGACCTTCAATACTCTACCGTTTCATTGCTATCGGTTTATCAATATTGTTGTAATGATGATCTCTATGAAATCAACCAAATATGCCCAGTGCAATGCCAAAAGTGCACAGTCATAAGATATCTTTAGGAGTCCCTCCTAATAACATGGCGCATTGACATTTTTCTAAACTAATAGCAATGCATTGCTGCACTCAAAATTCATACAGCAATTTCGTCCGCTATCGCAAACTCGATTGTTGTATTCATTTTTCGTACAACAACTCTACATTGTTCCCAGAGTGATTTAAAGGGATACTTCATATCGATCAAATTAATGATGTAAAACTACAGATAATTTATGGAGAAAAAGTATTACGCGGTATGAAATAGGCATGCCGTTAACTGGTGCCTAATGATGGAATCAAATAATAGCATGTTCATATAGAAAAATATGAAGGGTGCCATTTGGGCCCAAATACTCATTTTCTAAAAATTTTTAATTAATTGATTCTCGAAATTCAAATGCCGAAACGACAAAAAAATCTTGTAAGAATATTAAGTTAAAATAATCGCCGGATTAAAAATAAGTTGAAAAAATAATCTCCCCGGAGATCTAACGATCAAGAAACGAATGACTGTTTAGGTGCTGTACACTGAAGAAATTCTTCAGATGAAGAAGTACAAGATACAAAGGAAAGTGATCTTGGAGGATGAGGAACTGAAGGCGATCTGACGAGATGATTAGAGCGTTGCAAAAGTGAAAAGACGAGAAAGTGCAAGATGTTACCCGGATTCTATATTGTTTGAAGTTTTCATATCACGATAGTCACAACCAATGCATAATGGTGTGAAGATATCACAAGGACAATCCTTCACTTTCAGTCAGGTTAAGACATATGAAAAGGGGAATGCTACAATCTTGTCCACTTGGTACATGGTGAGTGAAACTAAGGTCATCTCCGGGAGCAGACTGTCGTAGACAACTACTGACATTTCAGTAGAATTTGCCGACATGCCTCTCCCAATTCAGTGAGTTGGAGGTCACTCCGGGAATCTTCGCATCACGACCTATTTCTGTAATAATAGCTTCAAACTTGAATGAAAAATATAAAAGGCCATAAACTGCTTGTTATAATGTATGGCTAACATTCTCAAAGGGACGATGCTTATGGGACTTCACCTGCTGTGATCTGCTGGATGCAAGTCATTTGAAATCTGCAACCGCAAACCTGGTTTAACATCTCAATAGCAGATGGACAAAAAGGCAGCCAAATGCAAAGAATATATTATTATACCTGTCTACGAATTACAGAAGGTTGCAGTGGAAACTCTGGGAAGCTTTGAACCTAGCGCAACCTTACTGGTTCGCCAGAATGACAGCGAAACGAATGATCCAATGACCACAATCTACTTAGCACAGCGACAGGGCGACTGGACCTTGCGCGGCAAAGCTGCTAGTGTCCGCGGGACATTGTCCCACAGACCTTTGCTACAGGTCCTTATGCAAAATTCTATAAATTTCATTAGCTAATATACCAATCAGTTGGTTCATTGTTTATTCATTGAAGCAGTCATTCATTAGTCGAAATTTCACTATTTGCAAATCTCAAATTTACTCGGGCATGGCTGCAACTTTAAATAGGGAGCTGTGTAGATGCTGAGAGATATGAACTAGACCTGCTGATGATTCCTGATATTGGATGAAATGGCAGCTATTCAGGTCTGTTCCCATTTTTCAAATGAGGATGCAACTAAATCCATTTACTTGATGCTTACAAAAAGCAGCATTTATTAATTATTGCAGACGCACTAACTAGGCGATTGCCAGTAGTGTGTTAAAAGTGATATTTAATGAATGCCCGTCGAAATTTCACTGACTTGCTAATTGAAAATCTCAAATTTACTCGGGCATGGCTGCAACTTCAAATAGGGAGTTGTGTCGATGTTGAGAGATGTAGACTAGGCCTGCTGATGATTCCTGATATTGGATGAAAGGCAGTTATTCAGGTCTGTTCTCATTTTTCAACTGAAGATGTGACTCAATCTAATTAAACTGTGTTCCGTACAATGAGACAAAATGTAGGGTCTTCTTTTATAATGCATGTTTGCGCGATTCTCGTGACACCACAAGAATATGGTGAAAATCCCGGAAACATTCGAGCATTGCAATATGATAGTACAAGTATCACATGCAACGAAACGATCGAAAGCGGCTGACTTGAATCTCGATCGAAAACTGACTCTTTATAATGTAATTTTTGCTGCATGTACAATTTGTACATGTATTATACACTGTACATCAAATGAATATGTACTGTACATCATGGGACATTTGCAGCAAGTAGAAAATATTCTACATCGGCAACACTGCACGCATATTACATATGCGTTTGTAATGCATGATATTGTAAAGCTTTCTCCGTGTACGCATCAAGCTCGTTACCGAAGGGGTCCTTGTCATCAATCTTGCTGTCCCTTCTCATCGATCATATTGCTGAAGGGACCCTACCCATCAACATTGTTCAACAAAGCGCCTATTGAGCCAAGCTAGTTAGTTAGGAGTTACTTACAGTAGGTAGCCTTAACGTCAAGCATTGGCAGTACAGTGCACTCCGGATTAGCGGGAGAAAAGTCAGGAAACATTTACAACACATGTGAGACGTTCCGGTGAAGGACAGTTTCCGGAAGTCACTCCGCTTAAGCAGGAGTGCATTGCTTATAAAATTTAGCTATTTTTTGTGAATTATTGGATCTGAACTTCTGCATTAAGTGATTTTCGTTCATGTTTCTACCAAAACCGCATGTGTTCTTGCCACTAGTTATTCTTATGCACTGTGGCAGTGCATCGAAACAAAAAATCACTCGCTACTCCAAGACACGATCGCATTGGATGAGAAAGAAATGATTTTTCATTCATGGCTTCGTTTTTCTTTTTGGCCACTATGAAGCTGTTTAATGCATCTATTTTTTACAAGCACTTTTTTATATATATAGAAGATTGATTTCCTTTCTCTGCTGACCAATAAGCTTCAAATATTGTTCCGTGTTTTTACAACTCTTTTTTTACAAACACATGCTATGGATTGTTTTTCGTATTCAGAATAAATACAATACACAACATACAAATAAAATAGCCCTAAAACGGTATGGTATTGTGAGCATGTATCCAGGCTCATGTACAAACGCTACCATCAATAGCTCACATAGTAATCATTTAGGCTAGAATGAGCTCGAACGTATTTACTCCTCTTAAGAGAGAAAATCTCGCTCCAAAGCCGTCCCGCTTATC
This sequence comes from Prostheceraeus crozeri, assembly GCA_907163375.1. Taxonomy (NCBI): domain Eukaryota; kingdom Metazoa; phylum Platyhelminthes; order Polycladida; family Euryleptidae; genus Prostheceraeus; species Prostheceraeus crozeri. The sequence goes on along the minus strand of CAJQUW010006313.1, from coordinate 40,697 downwards.
CGAAATGCATTGTATATACTGATCGTAAGTTGTTTAGGGCTCGTTTTATGTCTGATGCCACCTGATATCTTCTGCTAAGAAAATTTCCTAGAACCCACCATTTTCATGCTACATACGACGAGAGGGATCCTGGCGGAAATCCGCGGATAAAAGGCATGCCTGTTACAAGCAGCATACCAAAAGAAGACTGCTTTAGAATTTCCACAAACTTGAAGGACAATGCTTGAAATATTGAGGCTTGTTTTGATGTAATTTTCATTTTTAGAATTACTGGAAACTACCGCAGGTGCGCTAGATACTTTTACGATGTACATGCATAATTTTCCTAAAATCATGGGTTAAGAATAATTTATCAAGACAGTGAAATTTATTTTTATATACTCGCACTAGTGAAGTCAGTAATTTATACCTCGGATGACTGCTCCATGATTTCTTGATTTTCCGACTGAGCAATGGTGTTCTCAGATTGTGCAGAAGTACCAGGTACATTTTCAGGAGCAACTTCAACTATTGCAGAAGCATCTCGCACATTTTCAGGAGCAGCTATGGCCGATGTAGATACATCCGGTACATTGTCACGCAGAAGTGGCACATTTTCACGCGCAGTCATCTCAGTTTGTGGCTGCAGCTTTTCTGGGGTCTCCTTTACAATTTTGGTTTGAGTTGACAAGATTGTGTCATCAAGAATACCTTCCGCATTCACTGTAGAAACTGGAAGTTTTTCATCTTCGAACAATCTTATTATTTCATTTTGCTCTTCAATGCGCGGGAATTCATAAGCATCTGTAGGTTGTCTGAAAGCACAGAAGTAAAAAGTAACTACGTTGTCGCAAATAACGTGCACATCATTGAAAATGCCTTGTTATGTACTCATATTTAAAATTCTTTCTTAGGAAAGCCTAATTGTAAGCTCCTACTAGAATTATACATTCTTCAATTTGTTTCGATGGACTATATTTTTATCTGCAAATTTCCAGTCATGACTGGAACGCTCACTGCACGATTAATCGTCCATTCTACCTCGTGTTTCGAGTGTTGGACAAGTTCCTGGAAAATTCAAAATTACACCGGCTGAGCCAGGATGTCTTATCTATTTAGCCAGAATTTCTATTTCGTTTACAATGTTTCCATTTCGAAAGTGTGCCATCCGCATTTCTACATTAGAAATAGAATTCGCACTGAATCACACATTTTATATCCGTCTCGCGAATTCTCATTTGCTAAATAGAAATCTCATTGTGTAGAATATGTGAGCAGTGCAGGCAACATAATTTGAGTATACTCAATTTTTTGGAGTAGTAAATTTAGTTTGTTTGCCGTATAGGCAATTTACCTAGGTGAATTTTATTTCTGAAATATAAGAAATTGACTCCCGCTTGTGATTAATACACAAATTCTCGTAAGTGGGCATGTATTAGCAGCGAGTAGAACGCTTGGTATTCATCGACATTTTATGATCTAATTTTGGCTAAACAATTTTCTAAAGTACGAGTTCCGCAGTAGAAATCAATGAAAAAAATTCAAATGCAATTTTCGATTTCTAATCTTGAAAAACAAATTTACAGACAGCTAACAATAATGCAGAAGTTTTTATAAATTCGCATCAGCGAAAACCTTTCGGATACATGTAGAAGAGAATCAGTTTTTATGGCTCACTAACATGCACATGTAATTTCTATTCCGGGCTCGGAATTTTATATTTTCATATAATCTGATATTTTTCGGAATATTACATATTTTACTTTTTCAGGTTGCCTAAAACAACTTACAGTAACGGAAACTCAAATAATAGAAAAGCTTTTCTGAAAAGGTTAAGTGAGACTTAACTAATTCATACTCACATGACGCAAGCTGGACACTACCCGCGAGGAAATAAGTGGGTATGAATCATACTATGATTTGAGTATGAATTTTTCATGCGTATGAAAAATGAAAGTTTCATACTAAAATCATACTCAAATCATAGCATGAACATTTCATTGTATGATTTTACTGAATTTTTCATGCTCAAATCATATCATGAAAATTTCATTCAATTGCTAAATTGCACTTTTCACATTATAATTACACTTTTTTGCTTACAGAGCTAGCTGTTTACTTGCTAGAGAACAATTGTACAATCGCTGCCGTGAACCGCGTCGTCAGACAGGTGAATCAAAAAACTAAGAATCAGTGGCGGAACCGCTAAGAACAGGCAGATGATATCGATGAGCAGACAAACGATGAAGAAGAGACTATTGTGAATGAGCTTGTTGATTCATCAGCTAAAAAAACTATTTCATTACTTGACGATCGAACCTAAGTCATTTTTCTTGTAGATGGTTTACTGTGAAGGCTGTATAGATTAGATTTTGCAGTTGGTGTGGACTAAGAATGGTGAAAAAGTTTTGGAAGTGCGTACTATTCTAATTCTAATAATAATTAGTCATGAACCATCACAATGCATGATGTTAGAAATTTTAAACGAAAATTTAATACGCAGCGGTTCTCATTTGTAGCATGCATCAATGCCCCTTATGTTTAAGCTTGAAGATTTTAGCAACTGAAGCACTATTTCCTTTGCAGTCGCAAACATTGCGTTTCGCCTTCAAGAGCCCATCAGTACGGTTGGAAATGGTTCAAACTAGCATATGATATCGAAATGGTTGAGCAAGATAAAGAACGGCGGAACAGATTGAAATGTGTTTATTTTTATCATGGTTTTGCGTGCGGCTGATAGTTGAGATAGCAGTGTCAATGCTTTTGGCTGGGCATAATAGGGGGATATGTCCAGATTTAAAAAATCAAGCTCTGAATAATTTAAGTTACCGGCACTGCTTTCTCCGGTATTCCAGATCTTGATTTTTATCAAGTATATGCACAGTCTCCCCTATCCATATGCCCAGCCAGGATCATTAAAACTGTTATCTTTCAGTTATCAGCTGCACGTCAAGGACAGGATAAATAAACGCAGGTCAACCTGTTCGACCACTAGGATATCACACGCTATTTTGGGCTATTCAATCTATACTGATGAGCTCTTGTTGGGCGAAAAACGGTGTCTACGCCTGCTAATTAAAGGATGTGGTTATTCTTCTATTCAACATGACCAGGCAAAGTGGCACTCTGCTGTCAATCAATCGAAACATGAAGTTAAATGAAATTGTTCACCATGCCAGCATAAAGTATATCCCTTAAGTCAACTGGGGAAGTTATCAAGTTTCTATCACAGAAGTCGATACTGTACTTACTAACCCTCCATGACGAATGATGGATAAACGTTGACGAGTTAATAACGATTTCTTTTAGTCCATCGTCATACCTTTATAATGCAAAAGATTTTCTCTAATTTCTCTTGCTATAGAAAGCCTTCACAGTAATTTGATTACTAGCATTTTATCTGGACTTGATGAATGTACAGATTTATACTATGTAATTTTGGGAAACATGAACTATGAAAGTCGAACGTATTTTCATTTTAAATGTTATTCCTGGAATAATACATTGAATTATCATTTGAAGATCAAGATGGTATCCTTGGAAGATTTGTTGGAACAGATCAACTGTTTGGTTGTATAGCCAGTATTGATAGTTATTTAATGGGAGAAGTGTCATTAGTGAGAGGTTTGGATTCAGAAGTAAACTGTTGAAGGTCTGATTTTATGCATTTAACGTGCAAACTTAAAAAATATTTCTTAAAAATTAAAATTCCTTAAATAAAGAATTTATTATTATTTTTATGGTAAACTCTATCTTTTCGTAATCATAAACGTAAAGATTCCAATGATCAGCATAAGAAGAAAGGATATACACTGTAGAATGATTTAATGCGATTTAATATAGATGATTACACTACGAAAATTCGCGCAGAATTTAGGCATGGAACGAACCCCTGCGTGGATGACAAATAGCAGTATGAAATTTTCATAGTATGATTAGCGCATGAAATTTTAACACCATGAACTGCGTATGAAATCTTCTGAATTTGTGTACAAAAAATATTTCACTTTCATGCTATGATCATACCCACTTATTTCCTCGCGAGTATATAAACTGCGAACATATACACTACAGTCGACTCGTGATATAAGCGACACTTTGTGGCCGGCGGTTGTCATCGGTTGTATCGAGAGCTAGGCACATACATATCTATCAAATCGACAGGGACCAAACTGCCGTGTCGCTTACATCGAGAGTCGACAGTACTTGCAAAAGGGAAAAGGTTTTTATTGATACCTAAAAATTTTCAGGCACCCCTATCACCCCCCTTACCACTACATGTATGTTTTTATTCCACATCTGCACAAAATATGAGAATGACCATTTCCATCACCAAATCCGCGGAACTGTTCTACTCCCTGATTAGATGCTATGAAATCCTTAAACTTTTATTAATTCATTTAAGCAATTTCACTTCTGATGGATTCATGTCCTATATGTTCTTGCTTGGGCAATGAATGTTGCCAGGGAACATGTGCACATTCAGGAAAAACCAAGAGCAACGGCATAACATATCAGATGAGCATTTGAGTATATATTTAGAATAACAATTTAATCAAAATTTGCTATCACTCACTTGTCCTTATCCGGCTGTGACGACTCTGCATGCACCACGGCAGATACACTGACAGTTTCTACTAGCAATCGCTTAGATCTTCGTGGTTCTTCAATCCTCTGTCGCTTGCTTTTAGGACTAGCATCATCTTCTGATTGTCGACGTCGGTGTTTTTCCACCTGAATCTGTACGCGCTCTTCCTCTGGACCGAAGAAGTCAAGATTCATAGGTGCCGATTGCAATACATCCATTCCGATGGCTCCGGACACTATTCCAGCTGCTGTGTCAGTCAATGATGTACTTAGAAGGTTTACCGCAGGTATTTGATCTTCCATTAGTGTGATATCCTCAGGACGTGCTTGATGCGCATCTCTAAGCATCGATTGCTCCGCCGTATTATCAAGTATACTGTCGCCTCCACTCGGTATTTGCGAAAGTACCCAATCGTTCAGGTATGGCTGTGGAAAATGTAAAACTTAAAAAATGAAGTTCCTTCATTTATTGATAGCCCCGAAGCTGAATTCAATATTGCTGAGATTTTTCACAAGCTAATCAACTTCTGTTTTTCCATAACAACTATTTTTCATTTTAGAACAAAATGTTTATTCAAGGTTACTTAACATTTAAAACTTCTTTATACCTACGTGACTAATTCCCACGGCAAGGAGTCATAAAAATCATTCGTCTTGATATCTTTCTGTAGTGTGAGTATCGTGAAATGCATGCAGTGCTGCAGCGATCATCATGCAGCTGATAACTAGTCACTTTAATAGACTTGTATTCTAGACTGACTTTTTACCCAGAGAAGCATCGTAGCAATAATAAAAACATGATGATACCGGGGGTGGTTGGAAATAATACATGGGGTATTCACCGCCCATCTCATTATCTTCAAAAACAACTCAACATGCATCATTTGTTCTTCAACTAGTGACCGTAGACAGGGTTTCCTGGGTTAGTCCCGATCTTGTAGATAAAACACAATTTAAATATATTTATACAGCTGAAGGCGGTATATGCTGGCAGTGATTCCCTTTCAATATCAAAATCGAGTTGCAACCGCCAATCAGATTCGAGGTATTGTTAGACTGAAGGTAACGGTTGGTCGCTTACTCGAGTGAGAAGGGCCTGCACGAGGTGCGATCTGTCTCCATACCCAGGATATTACTTACCAAATTTTCACCCCTCCGCTGTTCGCGACTTTCTATTCCAGTTGGTAAAGCCAACAAACCAAAGTCGTCCCGAGCTTCAGGAACAGTATTTGATGGGTGCAAATCGATGCGACTTCTGAATGAGCTGTCATGTTTCCTTCTCCTGTCCTCAGGATCTGATGGTCTGCGCGAAGAAGATTAACGGTCATGAATGACTTAGCTAGAAAAGATCGAAGGATGACATCATGAGGAACACAATAGCACACGTAATATGCATTAAACACGTTAAGTCAATCTCGTGATTCTTGAATGACCAGGAATCGTGCGATTTTTTGCAGTATGACTTCTCAATGGAATTCACTTGATGAGGTAAAAACAATGCTTCTATTCACTCTTTCATCATTTTGAGATATTTGCAATGCGCGGGTGCTTGTTCCTGAGATCATATATAGCTAGACAGAGATGCCGTGTGAAATCTCGATGGGAGTCCCCCATACCCATCGACTTCCATGCCACACCGCAGTGATGCGTTATTTTAACATTAAACACGTTCGTTTAGGCCGAGTACACGATTTATACGAATCTTACATGTTGTCAAGGCAGTCAAGCATAGTATGTCCCTATCACATTATATCTACGCATTGTAATTATATAAATACATTAATAATGCGTGTTACGGCGTATAGATCAGACTAAGAACCAGGGATTAAAAACCAAGAGCCAAGTTTAAAGGAATGTATGTTGACCAAAAAACATTTATGCGCAAAACGTATGGCATATCCAAGAGCAGTAATTACAAATTTTTGAACAGATAACTATGCACATGGAGATAACTATGGCACACAGAAGGAAAAAGCATAGAAAGTCATACATGGGAAATGTCACATATCATGGGCGTGGAAAGGACCAGCGTGAAAGCATTCGAAACAATTCGTATTAATGCCTGATTTACATTTAACATGCACACATGAACAGAACCGGGTAACAATCGCACTTCCAAACTTGCTGACTATGAAGATAGTAGAGTGCTAGTTCGCCTGGGCGTAGAGAAAGATGTCCTCAGACTTCAACTATTTAAGTTTTAAGCACAAAATTCTTTTTGGCAGCAGTAGACTGCGCTTTTCTCTATGCAAGGGCTTGTCAGTATGGCTAGGAATGGCCCTAAGTAGCTGAAAATATCTAGAATGGCTGAGTAGGCTGATGGACTCCACAACGGGCTGATCTGTGCTTATTTATCCTGTCTTTGACGTGCGGCTGATAATCATAAATATTGTAGAAAGCCAGTTCTAGATACTGACGAACCCTTGTAGGGAAAAGCGCCGTGTCTAAGGCAACCAAAATTTTTGTGTATAAAATTGTTTATGTCCGAGGACGTCTCTCTATTATATTTGCTAATGCTTTGCAATCGTTATTAGTTTAATAGTTTGATTTAATTGATGCTTGTTTCACGACTGATAAAATAAATGGCAAATTCCTATACACTGCTAGATATATGTTCGACAAAATATGACTGATAAAGACCAAAAGAATCAAAGCTGGGAAAGAAAAATATTTATGATGTACTTCTGAGTACATGTGCATGATGCACTTGCAATACTTCCATGATAGCAGATTTGCAGTGGAATCTTATAAACAGATTATTTATATTTTTCATGCCTTGTTTGCGACTTTCTATGTGTTCTGATTTATTATGATGTTTTCCTAAACACTTGCAAATAGAGTATCGTATTACTTATTATGGTAGTTACAATTTCAGTCTAAATAAAGACTATAGAAGTGTCACATGCTCTCAATTATAATGGAGGTTGTCAAACGCTTAAAGAAAAATAATGCAAGCTAGATTTACGAGCTTGCACTATTAATAAGCTAATGCAAGCTTTAGCGAATTACCCCCTGAGGAAGAGCGAACGCTTGAAACGCGTAGGGGTTGTACATATCTTATAATTAACTATTTTTATCTCGTCAATAAATTTCAAGGAGAGACGAAAGCTGTTTTTAGCATCAACTGAAGTTATCAAGAACAGTATCAGTGACGCAAGATCGACGAGTGAATAAAAATGGTTGAGAAGTTATTTTTAACCGATGTAATTACTTGCCTAATGCTAATTAATCGATTTATTCACTGCGAAGGCTTTGTAAATTAAGTACTTAGACGGAGCTATGAAATTTAGGTATGATCTTCATCACAAAAGTACGCACACCAGTAATGCAAGCACACAGATCAAGTAATGAGTCAGGTAGGTTGTTTGGCAAAGCTCTAAAAACGCAAAGCAAAACGTCATCGATAATTATGACACGACCGGGATGCTGATATTGGGCACAAGTTGTATGCGGTAGACGAGGCACATCAGTAAAATATTGCATAGGAAATTAATCAATCTTTACAGTAGACGATGAAACTTACCCCTTTTTAGGACTTAATAAGACTGTCAAATCCGGTTGAAAGGAACGCAATGATTTAATGTAAAGTTCCTGTAATTCCACTGGAAAAGATGAAATTTTCATTAATAAATTGGTTGCAAATAATGCATGCGTACAACATGCATGCAACGCTATATGATTCGCCATTAGCAGGTTAGTGTGAAATATATCTGAAAAAATAATGGCAAGGGAAATAAATAAATAAATCCTGTTATTATTGAAGATAATTCGATTGTATCTTTATCAAATCACATTCTCATAACTTCAATGATTTGATCATCTTACTTTAATACAGAAAGACTGGTGAAACTCAAAAAGACGAAGCATGTCTCGCTACATCTTCTTGATTAATTAACGATGCATTTATCAAAAGTCAGATTACTTGTCAAAATGTATGTATACAATCTACATGCATTAGTAAAGAGCTTCGTCAATCAAAAAACAACAATCACGTTCTTGACTGATCTGACAATGCATCACACATCTCTATTCACACTACAGCAACATACATGTGCATGTATGGAATAGGCGGTGGCTGCTGTCGATCGTAAAGGGTGGCATACTCGCAGTATACATTCGTGACATGTATCCACCTATTCCCCTATTTATAACGAAATATTCACTTTTTTAAACTCTGTTCAGTCATCGATGATTGTTTGCTAGGACTTTAATTTCTACAAACATATGCAATTCGATTCGCAGAATGGATATCCCCCAACAACAGCAGTGGAAAGTTTCCATGACTCCATTCAACAAGTCCTCGGTTCAAGCGCATGGATTTGCATTTCATAATCGAGAAGAATTGTATAGTCGAACGTCGTTGAACCTCACAAGAGTAAGTCGTGAGATAACTGGAAGAGATTAAGCCTCAAGTTGTCTTAGGGGATACAAGTGCTAATCAACTTTCAGAAGGGTGTTCTAGGGGATATCACTAGGCAATGTGGATTTAAATTTTTCGGTTTTGTCATTATAATTTAGGTCCTTCATAGGAATGTTTGGAAAAAGCTCAGTATTTAGATTTTCAGGTGTAGTGAGAAGCCTGTAAATGTCATGACGATTATAATAGTCAGGGACCCACGAAAATAGAAAAAAATCACCATGAAATTCCATCAAGGGACAAAACAGACACATGCATGTTGAAAGGGTTCAAAAGTTTAATGTCAGCAAAAATTTGATACAAGATACTTCTGTCGGCGATAACTGATATAAAAAAACTACATCTATGTACCTGGAAGTTCATTAGTCAAGCTCCTTTCTCGCATGTGACCAAGTTCTTCTTCATCCCAATTTCATTCCTTAGTGCTGTGTTTAGCAAAATAGCACTATCTACGATCGTAGCTATTTTAACATTCTTAGATTTAACCCGACCAAGGTTTGAGCTCAGATCTACCAGACGCTAAACAAAGACTGCTACAAGACCACAGCGTCGATCTACTACCAATATCTTAGATGATGGATAATAAAGTTCTCAATAATAAATAAATAAATACATTTGCAAAAAAAGAGATAAGACGGAAACTTACCTAATATGAATGTCGCTTTCTTTCTGTATACTCGACAAACTCCGATCGTCAGCTGAGATGACAAATACAACGAAAAACGATCTTTTCGGGAACTGATATGCTCAATTATGTCAAGACTGCAAAATAACAAATAGTTAGCACAATCTTTTAAAAAACACACGTGTTTTTTTTAAATAGGTCTCCTTCAAAAATTATGAGATTTTTGCCATGCTGCTAAGGTGATAAAAGAATTTTGCTTACTGATTTTCCTTTTATAAAGCAAATAATGGACAATGAATAAATGCTACATAATGTTTGCCACCATTCGCGCGATCATTTTTATACTCAAGCAACTGTTTATATCAGAACTCACAGAAAGTAAGCAAGCAGAAATTAGAGGGTAGATTTAGTGCATTAAAATGAGACAAAAAAGAGAAAAATTAATAACCTAAAACATCGCAGCTCAACAAAAAAACGTAGATCTAAGGCATGTTCACTTTAGACCTATAACGATAATTACTAAGACAAATTGAAATCAAGTAGCTCTGCATGTACACTGTATAACACGACTGCTGCTCACATTAGCCCGATTTTCTCAAAGATGAATAGTTACAATGTGAACGCACCTTCACTTATCTGCTATTTCATACTTAGAAAGCACGTTTATGCTACCCTGAAAATAAGACCTGCATTATTTGTGCTCCCTTGAATATCAGAAACAATGAATGGATTTTTGTGTCATCAAAAATCCCCACTCACCAAAAAATATCATAAGCACTGTTGTATCATGCTACTTTGGCATATAGCCATTCAAGCATGTGTTAAGTTAGGAAGCTTCTAACTTATTACTTTAGTGCATGCATTAAATTTTGAAACGGGATGTGATAATTTTTTAATAACCTATTCAGTAAAGATAAGTGGTCCAACTCGAAACCGGAAGTTAGGGTTCGGGAATGACAATTTTGAAGCCTGGTCGGGTTGGATTATTGCTATATCATAAACCTGGGAAAGCTCGAAAAAACCGAAATGGAGTTTCATCGGGTTTGACTACACAGATTTCGGAAATCTGTCAGATTTTATGCATATTTTTCTCGAAAGGTTGATGCAACATAATTCTTACATGTAGTGCAATGGTCTGGGCAATTGATTTGACCAATATTTTTGTCTTTTTCCATGTTCTGATTTAGTAAGAGGGGATATTGTCATGTTTTTGCTTGTATATTCACTTTAAGGCTTATTGTTATGTCGGTTTTTACTGAAGACCATTAAATTTAATTATACTTACGATATCAGATATCTACACGTATAATGACATCTACAAGTATAGTACCATTTAGTCCGTTCTTTAAGATAAATATACATAAAACTGATACATCCATCAAGTACGTTTGGAGATCATTCACATCAGACAAAATACAAACATAACCATCTCACCAAGTTGCAGATAAGTCGATCGGATTGATGTCCTTTTTTGTCAAATATTTCTCACCACGAGTGGCAGCTAACCTGCAAATATTGCATGGTACAAAGTCAAATGAAGCCGATATTCGGATGTGCTAGAATACAACAATCTTGATGACTTCAAAATAAGTCATCTTATCGATTTTCAAAAAATCGAGGAAGTTCAATCAAAGTAAAAACTAACTTCGACATGTCAAATTGGAAAAAGGGATCAAACATGCAACATAAGCTTTTATACTCAAAATGAAATCAATTATAATCAAATAAAAGAAAAAAATATGTGCTGTCTCAGTGTAGGGAAATAATTCACTGTTAATGATGCACCCATAGGTAAAATGCATGAAGCTTATATGCACCTGTGAATATAATGCTGACTGCGAAGTACTAGAAAGAAGTTATAATGAAAATGAGAGAGAGCGAAGGCTAATAACATGCCATCAGATTTCTTCTTCAAATACAAAAAATGGTTTTGCAAGCACACGAGCTCCACTTACTCTTAAGTTTCATTATCTGATCATCTCCCACTATTTTTTAATTTTTTGAGATGCAACCAGCGCACAGTGGGCCAGATTTCGCTGTAGCTGGCCAAAAATATTTTCTCAAATACTACCGTAAAGATTAATGAGGTTCATGTTTATCTCCACTAAATCGACCACGAGGATTTCAATGGTGATATTTTTCCATAGCAACGGTTGCTAGGGGGCCCATTTCTGCATAACAACCAGAAAACTAAGCAAGCTACGGTCTCCATTCGTACACCTACCCCCACTAAATCGACCACGAGGATTTCAATGGTGATATTTTTGCATAGCAACGGTTGCTAGGGGGCCCATTTCTGCATAGCAACCAGAAAACTAAGCAAGCTACGGTCTCCATTCTTACACCTACCCCCACTAAATCGACCACGAGGATTTCAATGGTGATATTTTTGCATAGCAACGGTTGCTAGGGGCCCATTTCTGCATAGCAACCAGAAAACTAAGCAAGCTACGGTCTCCATTCTTACACCTACCCCCACTAAATCGACCACGAGGGTTTCAATAGTAATATTTTTACATAACAACGGTAGCTGGGGAACTTGTTTACGTTTTAGTAGAAAATGATTTCTTACATGACTGTATATAGTAGGCCTACATAATGTAGGTAAAGCTTATCTCCAATTCACTAGGCCTATATCTAATGATAAAACGTCCATTCAAAATAAAAACCATTATGTATTTACATCATCTTTCTTTGCTTACCGAACGGTATCAGGTCACAAGTCTAAATGATGCGGGAAATTTGGTTCCTTGAACAAGGCGATTGCCTCCGAAGAAAATGGGGTACGTGTCTGTCCGAGTTTTGGTTTCCGGTAACTGCTTATGATGGGGTCGGATGAGCAGATCAAGCGCCTAAAGATGTCCTCATTTGTGAAGATAATTCATCGAAATTATTAAAAATGAAAGGAGGAAGATTAAAGGAAGATTCTTACAAATTTCAATCATTTTTATGCTGTTTTAAGGCCTATCCTACTCAATGAATTTGCTCTAGTTCTGGCTTATATGGAACCATATCCAGTTTAAACAAACGTTCCTATGATAAATAGTGCGCTTAAAGCCATTATATTTAATATAGTAGAGGTTGTCTGCAGTTTTAATTTGATTTTTGTTGAATACATTTTTGCAATTTAATTGAATAAGAAAAATGTTGACTTTCACCTTATCACACTACTTACATGTATTAATTAACTGAGCTGCCACTGCCATGGGGGCAAATTCGAGCAAAATTTACACTTATTTTCTGAAAGTAGACACCTCATGGAGTACTTCGATGCGTATTAGGACACGAACATTGAAAAACATCAATAAATTCTTGTACTATCTTTACCAAGCAAGTTTTTGAAAAATAAGCGTATTTTCCTATCAACACATATACTACTTACGGTAATGATATAAGGTACTTGTAAATATGGTACATGGATGTGATTACACTTACACAAAGCTTATACCCATATAAATGTTTGGTAAAAATTATAAATTGATAGAGTGAATACTTTTATAGGTATAGCATCATTAACAATCACTAATATTATTTGGATTATTTTTTTTAAGAAAACGGATTTTCAGATATTTTTAAAATGTGGATTTTGCTCGGATCCTACACCATAACTGAGTAAAAAAAGCGAATTTAATGCCTCATTCCAGAGGTTCACGGATATTACGAACAAAAAAAATCGTAAAACCAATTGAATTTGCGAATTTCGATTTTCGTATTTTTGGCCACCCTCTGGCCCACTGTGCAGCGTTTCCAGAGCCCACGCAGGAAATTGATGTGCAGCCTCAAAATTTTCGCGCAGGGCCTTAATTACAAATAAATTAATATTCAAAATTTGAAGCAAAAATTTCAGATAGTGAAGATGAAAAAATGTCGCATGCTGATCAATATCAGTGATTGTCTTTGGGTGATTTCACAACTGGTAATAACATACGTTGATAGCAACGCATTTATCAATTAGCGTTGTTGATTCAAAACGCGCTGCAAGCTTAGCAAATTAAAAAAGTTCAGTTTATTAAAAGAAAGTGAGCTTTTCTATCATGCAGATTCGTGCCATCATACTCGCATGAAAAGATCTGTTAAAAAGTCAAACTATACTTCCTGATCTTTCTCCTCTTTGTATTCGGTTCTTGCTCATTGCCCTCCGATTAACGCATACATTTCTTTACAACTCCATATGCGCCGATGCAAGCGTTCGCTTTTCCCCGCGCTTCGCTTTCCTTTTGTTCCCTTCCTAATGCTTTATTTGCCTTCTCTACCTTGCTCTGCTTATTCATCAGTTCATCATGCTGTTCCTGAACCTGCAGTTCATTTACGCTGAAACAGACCTTACCCTTGTCATTCTCAGCAGTGGTCATAGATGATGCATCAATATCCCGGGCTGAATGGCGCACTTTTTGCCTTCTTCACGGATCTGAAAAGATGCTCTTGCTCTTACTCTTCGTTTAGTGTCACCTATTCCCCAGGCTCGAGGGTCAGACACTGGGATTGTGTCGGTCGGTTGTTGTTGGGATGGATACGTAATCTGATATGCGAAAAACAATTTTCGCGTACGCGGTAGACATTGAAATATGCTGCGTAGTACAGACAGCTTCTAATCCGCGTAGCCCTGGAAACGCTGGACGCAACCGGAAGTCGATATCGCAAGAGTCGATTTTGCATACCCACAAAATACATGTATATAAAATGTTCATAAATGACAATAGGCACCTTAGTGTACATTTCACTTGCCAGAAAACACGGTTTTTCAGTCCTGAAAAGCAACACCACTGCACTGGTCATTGCAGTCATCCTGAGATAGATTACGGATCTATCATGACTTAGACAATACAAGAAGCATCGATCACGCCATGGGATGGAAATATTTTAAGTATGAGGGCATTACAGTTTGCAACCTACACGTTGGCCTATATTGACATCATGATAATTAGAAGTAGAGTGATTAACTTGCACATGTAGCAAAAAGAAACACCCTCCAACGATTATATTTTGGTGACACACAATGTCACTTCTCGTCTTTGTTACGATTCCTAGTATGAAAGGGAAAATGACGTGATGGAGATTTCTAGAATTGGTTCAGCCATAAGAAGCGATTTTGGCTCATTCTGTAATAAGCCGAACTTAAGTAACCGCTGAAAGTAATTCCTTTGAATCAGGAATATTCATTCACAGATTTACAGTTCTTACGTTAATTCATTTCTGACAACATATTTTCATAAAATACATTGATTGAGTTCAGAATTCATATTTTAATCACGGTGCTGTTTACACTAAAACGTAAATAATCAGATTGTAATCACATAATCAATCAAATAATCAAATTGTAATCACATAATCAATCAAAAACTATCTAGATTCAATGAGCTATGTTAAAAAGTATTTTTTTAAAAAAGAACATAGGCTACATGTAGCGTTTTGGACACAAACAAATTTGACACACCCGATTGGAAATCGACAGAACGACAGCCAAATTTTCTCGAAAGGACTTATTACTGACATATTCTAATAAAAATCAGTTTTGTAACTTTCATTCCGTCAAATTTTTCACGTGTGGAAATACTGCCTCTAAATTTACAATACTACCTCTAATACTCTAAATTCCTTCCAAAATACATACACACGAATCACGGGGTCCTATGAAAAACCATAACGGAATAACAAGCGATTAGATGCAATACAGAAGTTAATCAAACAAATCAAACACCCCTACAATCTGGCTGAAGATCTCAAGAAGGCATCGGTTTCCCGTCGTTCTGGTCTTCACTCTTCCTCGACTCAGGCACTCATCGCACCACAATTTCAGCGTCCGACAGTCGGCGGTCGTTCCTTTCTAGTGGTACCAGTCCCTTTATGGAGATCGTTACCTCATCATATCACGGACATTGCAGACTCACATTTTAAAAAAGTTTTAAAGCAGCATCTTTTAGTCTCATGCTTTAACTAACTTGTTTTATTTTGAATGCAAAGTGACCCTGAAGTCATCGGCGAAATGGCACTTAAATATAATTCCTAATTCATTCATTCATGCAATTAGAGCCTTCAAATGCTGAAAATGAACAGTGCACACGCATTCAATTGAATTTGTGAGACATCTGCGGCAAAAGCACGAAACTAAAACTTGTACTATTTTGGCTAACAAATGAAGAATGTGAATACAGGACAGATACTTACCAAACTGTGGCAAATTTCCCTTTTTTGTGAGAAAGAAGAAAATGGCTGTAAAACATTTCTCTGAATCTGTAAAGAGGAAAGTATAGAGGGGTGAAAAAGCGGACATTTTCCTGCAAAGCCGACCAATAGAATTTTTACAAATGGTTTCGAATCAAATGTTATAGAGAATGTGTACTGGTTTAACATCAGAATAGAAACAGTTCAATTTTTTCAATTAATGGTCGCCACCAGTGTTCCTACGCATGACTTCAGCAATATTATCGCAGGACATGAAAAATTTTTTTTCACTTCGCAACTTATCTATACAAATGAACATGTATGTATTCGCTAATCTAGTGTACATGCAACCAGTGGTCGGGCCATAGATTTTCCGATTTTTTTCGCAGGTCTATCAAAACCTATCAAATTTTCGCAGCCCTACATTGCCAGATTTTTGCAGCTGACCCGATCACTGCATGCAACCCAATGGGGAATGAAAACAACGAATGATTTCATAAAATCTTCGAAATAAAGGCAAAAAACTATAAAACAAATAAACAAGCTTGATACGCATGGTATGTACACACGAGTATACAATGTTTGCGAGCCTTTCCTCCATTTGCATGAACGTTAATAATGCAGTCTAGCGGTGCAAAAGCATAGACTAGTAGTATATAGTGTGACATCCGGCGCGACGCTTCGCTTCGCTTGCGCCGGATGTCACACTTTTGCGGGTTTTTTTCAAAAAATCAAAATTTCAAAAATTTCAAAAATTTAGGTAGACTTCAAATTTCACGTGGCCGAAGGCCGAAGGGCGAAAATTTAAGCGTTTTTAAAAATACCCAATTTTCAAATTTTTCAAAATCTCAAAATTTGAGAATTACAATTTTCACCCTTAAAATCATGACCGTTCCAGGACACCGAAAATCATAAAAGTTAAGAATATCAAAATTTGAGAATTACAATTTTCTCGCTTAAATCATGACCGTTCCAGGACACCGAAAATCATAAAAGTTAAGAATTTCAAATTCATGAATTTTATCCATCTTTCAGGTTTTTAAAATATAACATGTGACTAATAATATTTCTTTAAAAATGGAAGAAACAAAAGTGGATGAAACCGCAAGAATATATCCTTCGTTATCTCAATTAAAAACAGGTGAACTGGTTCTCAATTATTATTAAGATAAATTAAGAAGACGCAATTATTACTTAGACATTCTTCGTTATTGTATGCTCAACATTATTTAAAGTACTAATTGTGTGAACTAGAAGATCATTGTAACTCATAAACTCAAAATTATTCAATGAACCCGTACACTGCCTGATAATTGAAGAGAGAGAGAGAGAGATTGAAGAGAGAGAAACATCTAGCAGCTTTCCCCTAAAATTATGTTGAACAGCGCAATCATTTGTCATTTCAATTTACGCATCCGTAAAATTTTGACATTTCAATTTACGCGTGCGTAAAAGTTTTGACATTTCAATTTACCCCTACGTAAATTATTTTCAGAATCTGTTTTCAAAATCCATTTGTAAAGTCTGTTTTCAAAATTCATTTAGCGTTTCTTCTCTCCGCTGTATTGATTAAAAGTACTTCCCATTGTGAAGACATGAATAGTTTAAGCACATAAGAATGCAGTGACAATTAACCAATTCTTCTTCTAAATTTAGAACGCATAGACGGCGACATGCGGGATGGTTGTTAATTTCAGAAGATTGTATTCAAAATATTTATTCAAAATATTTCTTTAAAAATGGAAGAAACAAAAGTGGAAGAAACCGCAAGAATATATCCTTCGTTATCATATGAACGTAGTTCTACTTTAATGGACATTGAAAAAATGAACATTGAAAAAATGAACAAAGAAAAACACAAAGATAGAGTACGCTATATGAAAGATAAAGAATCTCAATTATTATTAAGATTAGAGCATTATAAAAAATTAAGAAAGAGATGGACTAAAGTTAAGAATGTAACACAAGGAATTGGCATATTCTTAACAATAAGTTTAGGTGCTTTAACAATTGTTATATCTTCTGGTGTTTTAGTAATTCCAGTAGTTGCTACAGCTTTAACAGGTACGGGTGTTTTTGCAACTTCACTTGTTACAATGTTAGATAAATCTTTAATAACTAAGAAACGAAAATCATTAAAAACTAAGCATTTACATATTAAAGAAGTCTATGATAAACTACATTACTACTTTCAAAGAGTATGTGATGATAATGTTATTACGTTAGATGAGATTGAAAAATTTGATCAAATAGCTAATGAAGTAAATCAAATATCATTTCAATTACAGTCAGAAAAAGTTGATGATAAGAATAAACAGGGTGGCAAAATTTCTAGTGATGGTAAAACTTTTACTGGTGGTAAAATTTCTAATGAAGAAAATGACAAAATTTTTTTTGAAGAGCTAAAAACTTTAAGCGAAAATTTAAGCAAACTTTATTAAACAAAACTTAAAACGAGAAAACTTTAAACGAAAAGATGTCAGACAACAAAGCAATAAAAAAATAATTTGTTCAGTAAAATGTTTTTGCTGTATTCCAATGTTACCACAAAATTCAAATATTATATTTTAAAAATGGATAAAAATAAAGCTGATAATTTTAAAAGAATAAAACAATTAGAAGAGTTAATAAAACAAAGAAATATTATGAAACAAAATCATCTTCAACATAGAATGATAAAAGCTGGTATTCAATCTGATATGTTTGAAAAAATGCAGCAAACCGAGCAAGTAAAAACTGATTTTGAGAAAACTATGAAACCATTTAAAACTCTTGAAAAAGGAAGTACAAATAATGATAAACAAATTGATATAACAGATCCAGAGCACAAAACTATATTAGATGACTATGGATTACTAGAATCAAACATTAATAAGAAATTACCAAAATCTATGCAATTTGAACATTCTATTTCATTTATAGATGGAAAAACAATACCTAGATTTTATCTCGGACAAAAAGAAATATTTCCACAACCTTTTCGAGGTTTAATTTTTTCACCAGATAAATCTCCTTTTAATTTAGATAGAAATTTTGTTGATCTTTTAAGAGGAGCAGATTTAAATAATTATGCTGTAGAAGATCTCATAAAATATAAAGCTATGTTAGATAGAGTTGGTGCAGTAAAATCTCTTAGACGTTATAAACAATTAGAAAATTTATTATCAACGGGAGTTAAAGTAGGGAAAGGTTTATCTGAAAAACAGAAACAACTGTATTCTTACCAGATGATCCGCAAGAATTACTAAATAGATTAAATATTTTAATATCTGCAATAA
This sequence comes from Prostheceraeus crozeri, assembly GCA_907163375.1. Lineage (NCBI taxonomy): Eukaryota > Metazoa > Platyhelminthes > Polycladida > Euryleptidae > Prostheceraeus > Prostheceraeus crozeri. The sequence continues at coordinate 21,649 of CAJQUW010006313.1, read as the reverse complement.
AAGGACATAATTCTAGTTTCAATGAAATTCATGCTATATTGAAAAGACTGTTAGAAAAGAAGATTCTAAATGAAGAGGATTATAAAAGTGTAGCTGAAATATGTTGTTTCTAATTTTTATCTACGATTTTTATCTATAATATTTATTCAAAATTTTAACTAAAAAATGTGTTCAGCAGATTTAGACAAAATTAATAATCATTTAGAAAATTTGACAGAGATTTTGGGTTCATCAAAATTTAGTACGACGTTAAAAATTATAACAACTACTTCATCACACACTTGTAATTTAGAACCCATTCTACATTTGGAACAAAATAAAAATTATCAAATTGCATTGACTAGTTTCTCTACATTTACCACTATTCAAAACGTTATCAAAGATGTGAATGATCAATTTAGATATTCTACTGATAAAGGCAAAACGTGGAAAGTACTAACTTTTCTTCCTGGTTCTTACGAAGTTGAATCAATATCAAATGAAATTAAGAGACATTTAGGTATACCATTTAAAGATAAGAAACAATTACATTTTGCAGTTGAACCGGCAGTTAATAAATTTTCTCTTACTTTAGACGAAAATCATCAAGTTGATTTTAATCATGATAGATCATTGTCAAAGCTATTAGGATTTAATAAACAAACCTATAGTCAAGGTTATCATTTAGGTGAGAAGATTCCAAAAATAACTGAAATAAATTCAATTGTTGTACATTGTGACATTATTGAAGGAGGATATATAAATGGTAAATTGTCAAATTTAATATTCAGTTTTCCAGCTTTTACTGTACCCATTGGTTATAGATTAAATGTAATTCCACAAACATTAATATATTTCCCTATTACAAGAAAAACTATTAACAACATTGGCATTAGAATCACTGATGAGAAAGGACAAGAAATATATTTTGGAGGTGAAGAGATTATGATAGATCTTTTGGTTCGGGAGGTATAAACTCCCACGCGAAGCTAGAGAAGTTTAATTTTCTTCTTCTTTAGAAACAAAAAATAAATAAAATAAAAATAAATTTTTTTATTAAAAAATGAGTGAAGTACCCCCATTAAACAAAAAAAAACTTAAATTTAATCATCATCCAAATTTATCTAATAAAGTTTTGTCAGTTATTTGTGGAAGATCAGGATGTGGAAAAACATATCTATTATTTAAAATTTTAACGACTCCAAATTTTTTGGATTATAACAATCTTATAATTTATACAACAACAGCAGAACAACCCGTCTATCAATTTTTAAAATATGGATTTGAAAATAATCTTAAAAAAACAGCAATTGCTTCATTATTCAAAGAATATGAAAAATCTGAAGATGAAGAAGAAATAAGTTCGTGGTGTGAAGAAGCAGCAAAAAATAGTCAGTTAGTAGAATCCAATGAAAATAAGCATATAAAGATACAACTAATAGATGATAGTGGTAATATGCAAGATCCTAGTAAACTAGATAAAACAATGAAACATTGTGTAATTTTTGATGATTGTGTTAATGATAGAAATCAGTCAGTTCAGAGAAATTATTTCACAAGAGGTAGACATAATAACTGTAGTGTTTTTTATTTAACACAAAGTATGTATTCATTAGACGGAAGTGTTATTAGAAAGAATGCAAATATATTTATACTATTTGAAATAAATGCAAGAAACTTAAGTGATTTGTTAAGAGATTTATGTGTAAGAAATAAAGATGAATTTAAACAATCGTGTAATAATGCTTGGTCAAAAGATTATGGCTTCATTACAATTAATATTGATAAAAAAATTCATGATAGAGTTATAGAAAATATTTTCGCGGAGTGACCGAATAATTTTTTCTGATAAATTTTTTGTTAATAAAAATAAAAAAAAAATATGTTGAATGATTATAAGATAGAGCATGTACCAGTTTTAAAAGATTATCGTCATCCTACAAATCCTGTAAATTCGAAGAAAGAAGTTAGATTTTATTATCATCATAAATACGTAGCGCTCGTTACAGATTATAAAACAAAACATGGTATTAAACCGTGTGTTAAAACAAAAGACTTTCCACTTTGTTTAAGAAGTTTCCGAGTATTTTTGGCGTATAATAATTTATGGTGGTTGGTTAAGAAAGAACATTTAACAACACATGAATTAGAAACATTACATCAATTACATATTCCTGTGTATATGTAAAAACGGAACCGAAGTTCTATGCAAAAATTCATTTTTTCTTTTAAAAAATATGAATCGTGAAATGTCTCTCGGACAAACGTCTACGATTGATGAATTAATCAAGAAACAAATTGCTGAGTTTGATGCGCAAATTAAACATAGTAAACGTATTAAAAAACAGAAACGTACTAGGCGTAGTATTAGACGTATTACTAAAAAACAGAAAAGTGGAACAAAAGAAATATTAGAAACTCCTATTAGTGATATCTTTTTTGATGATAGAATTAAAGATGAACTTGGTGATGATTTATGTAATTTATTTAATCCAAATGAAATTAAATATGAAAATGTATCTTTTATTAATGTAGTAAATGATATGCGGAAACTTTTAGCAAATGGTAAAATTATTAATTTACTTGGAAAAGTTATTAAAGATCAGGAAAATATAATTCAAAATTTTTACGTAACCTTCTATAATAAAAATTCATTTGAAATATGGTTTTCGAATCTGGATGAGAAATCCGATGCTAACGAATGGATTTTTACAGGTAACATTAAATATGAAGATTTTGGAATGAAGTTAGTACAAAGATCGCATAGAGTGGCAGGGATTAATATGAAATATAGAATCAAAGAATATTTCGGTGAATATTGTTATATTCCTTCTGAAGATTTTTGTTTTATTAAATGTTATAATGTTTTACGAGGTTTTAATGAAGAACAAGGAGAAATGATGAAAGAAATGTTTAATAATTTTTTATATAAAGAGAAAGCCACATCTAGAACAGGAGTAATGTCAAACTGCAAATTTTCTCAATTCAATAAATATTTTGGAGAATGTGTTCAATATTATAGTCCTGCTAATTCGTCATTTAAATCCTAGAGGAATTGAAACGTTTCATAATTATGTTTATTACAATTATTTTCACGCAGGTTCAACAATTGGTCACTATTGTTTAATTAATAAATCTCATAAATTAAAAGCTATTAGAGAAATTGAAAATAATTTCAAACCCATATATAAAACAGTTACTGATGAAAATCTAACAACGCGTCCATATAAAATCATAACAAAGAAAAAAATTGACTATGGTTCAACATATATTTGGGATCTCGAAACTTTTCCCGATCCTAACTGTTCAACAGCTCATCCTATTCCTTACGCTGTAGGAGCTATTAATTTTAATAAATTTATATGTTGTTTACCGAAACAAAGATTGAAAGAATTAGAAACACGTTTGTTAAGTGATATGATTAAAATTAAACGATCAAAAGATGAAGATGAAATTAAAAAACTTAAAAAACAGATTAATGAGTATAATAATTTAACTGAATTAGAATTTAATAAACTTCAAAATTGTGTGAAAATATTTACGAGAACTGAGGATGATGAATGTTCGATCGGGGGAAACCCGGAGGACGTATGTCCGATCCATCAATTTTTTAAAACTCTTGGAAAATTTAATTATTCTAGAGTAACTTTAATAGCTCACAATTCATCAGGTTTTGATTCCTATTTTCCGATAAAAGCTAATTTTAAATTATCTAAACCGCCTCTTAAAACTTCAAGAGGAATATTGACTGCTTCATTACAAAATCCTTATACAACTGAATGTGTTAGTAGATACATTCAAAAATCTTTTAGATTTAAAAACAATATGAAAAAAGATTCACCGTCAGGTAAATTAGCACTTCAAACTATTATAATGAAATGTAGTTATCAACATGTAAAAACAAGTCTTTCTAAATGGTGTGAGAATTTTAAAATTCCTACGAATGTGTGTAGATTAAATTATGAAATTGGAGACATAACACATGAAAATTATAAAGAAAAAGAAATTGAATGGAGACCATATTTAGTTAACGATATTCTTTCTTTAGCTTTTTGTATCTACAAATATAATAATGTTATGCAAGATTTAGTTGGTGAAGATATAACTACTAATTTGACATCCTCTGCTTTAACATTTAACGGTTGGATGAAAAGCGTACAAAACGACAACTTAAATATTCATTCTCATATAGATTTATGGGCTAGAAATTATATTAGAAAATCTGTTAAAGGTGGAAGAGTTTCAGCAAATATAAGAAAATACATATCGCCATTTTGTAGCATCTTGTTACCAATATTAAAACAGTATTTACCTGGTCGCTCCCCTGGGGGGGCTTTGTCCCTTGGAAGTAATTTAATAGATTTAATGAAACAGTATCGAGATTTAGGAGATAAAACTGAAATTTGTAAGAAAATTTCAAATCAACTACTTGAACAAAAACATGAATTTCTAATGGCTTTTGATGCCACATCTTTATATCCATCAGCTATGTATGATGAAAATTCAGAATACCCTAAAGCTGAATCCACTAGAAAATTTAGACAAGAAGAAGAGCGGGAAATAGTATATAAATTTAATACTCAAACGTTTAGACCTAAAACTGGAATATTTACAGTTGTGTTTCAATATCCGAATGATATGTTTTTTCAACCAGTTCCTATTAAAGATAAAGTTAAAAATCAAAATAATAATTCTCATGTAAAAGTAATCAGGTTTAGAAATGGTATATGTTATGATGTATTGACTTCTGTAGACATACAAGAAATTGTTAGATGTGGGGGAAAAATCTTACATATTACTGATGGTATAATTTATGAAAAAAATTATCAAGTTTCACCATTTCGAAATTATATTGAAAAACTTTTTAATTTGAGAAAAAGATATAAAGCAGAAGGAAATACTGTAGGCGATGAGTTAATTAAATTATTGATGAATTCGCTATATGGCAAAACTGTGCAAAAAGATATAACCACTAAATATCATTTATGGAATGAGAATACATTGAGAAAAAATTTCACTCAAGAAGTAAAAGATTATGAAAAATTAAATGATGAACAATATTTAGCGAAAGTAGAAATGGAAGATGATGAATTTCTTAAAACTAATATTGTAAAAGATGGGAAGACGTCGTTCATGCCTTCACACTTAGGTTCTTTTATTCTTTCTCACTCTAGAAGAATCATGAATATTTTAGAAATTAATGGTTTCAACGAAAAATACATTCATTATACAGATACTGATTCAATATACATTTCTAATGAGCTCTTCAATAAATTAGATGCTGCTGGATGTGTTGGTGGGGAATTGTGTCAAGGAAAAAATGATTATGGAAATGGTGGAATTATTTTTGCAATGTTTATTGCTCCTAAAATAAAATATTGTATTACTGTAGATGAACAAGGGAGACTTAGTGAAAAGAAAACATTCAAAGGATATTCACAAGATAAAGTTAAAGTAGAAGATTTTCTAAAATTATATTCGGGGAAAACATTATCGACTACAGTTAATAAACCATGGAAAAGATCTTTAGAAACTGGAATTAGTATTCCTGATAAAAATAATAATACTGAAAAAAAAATTTCTGGTCAAATAAATATACTTAAACGTCAAGCACCTGATGAAAATGAAATTATGTTACCTTATAACGGAGAAGATATTCAAGCTGAAATATTTCAAACAATCGTCAGTGAGAGTAATTTAAGTGATGATGATGACACGTGGGAATAATAATTTTTTGATTACATCTAAAAATTTTATAACATCTAAAAATTTATATCTAAAAACTTATTACATCTAAAACCTTATTACATCTAAAAACTTATTACATCTAAAAAATTTATATCTAAAATTTATATCTAAAATTTATACCTAAAAATTTATATCTAAAATTTATTTCCATGAGATATATATGTTTTATTGTTAAAAAATGATGTTACCAAATGTTGGTGAAGGTGCATATATCCCGAATAATCGTGAATTAGAAATAGAGATAGAAAATTATATCATGAAAACTGGAGACGTTTTATCTGGTCCATTGCATCTTTCTATTCTTCCGCAACAAAATACAGAGTTAACAAATAAACAATATGTTGATACACAAATCAATGATTTAAAAGAAAAATATATAAACGATGTTTTGGTTCCACTGATGAATGAATTAAAGTTGCTAAAACTTAATGACAAATCATTAAACGAAAAATTATTAAAACTTGATAAAAAGGATAGAGAGCTAGAAGCAGATATAGCAAAACTTTTTAAAAAGATTTCTGAACAATCAAAAATTTTAATATTACTTTCTTTAAATTTAAAATCTGCTGTAATTAAAAATAAACATCAGATAAAAATGTTAAAAGAACAATTAGAAGATGAAATAGAAAAACTTCCTGAAAGAATTTAAAAAAATTTAAAGCAGTTACAAACTACATTCCAAAAAAGTGTTGATGAATTAAGTTCTAAAATTACTCAACAAATGAAAAAGATGAATAGAATAATAAATGAAGTAAACTCACTTAATGAAAAAGTTTATAAAATGAAAAATCTTAAAATCAATTTAGAAAATGAATTAAAGAAAAATTTACAAGAAAACTCTAAAGAAAATAAAGAACAGTTAGATTCTGTTAAAAGACAATTAGATGTTCTTAAAATTAAGTTAAATGCACTTAAAACGGCATTGAAGATTAATCAGCAGAAAATGCAAGTTAATAGAAAAGAAATTAAAGTACATCACACGCTGCTTGACGCAATAGATAAAGTGCAACAATCAATTAATAAAGTTATCTCGAAGTTGTTGTCCATTCACAAACGTAAATCTTGATCATAAACGTAAATCTTGATCATAAACGTAAATCTTAGCGCAAACATTAACGTAAATATTTTTTCCCAAAAGTCAAATTTAATCCTAAAAAATGCCTATAATTTATAAACACAATCTTAAACATTTTGCTTCAAATCAAAAAATTGCTCATGAACCATCTATGAAATCTGTTTACCATTATGACAGTGTAGAAACAATCGGAACACAAAAGTTCCTAGGCACCGCAGGTGCCGTCCAAAAAGAAGGGGCTGGTATCTTTTCTGGTATTGGAAGTATCGTTAACTTAATTAAAAATAATAAAGATTTGATTACATCTGCTGCAAAAGGAGCAGCTGCTATAGGTAGTACAGCTAGTGCAATATCAAATGCTGTTAAGTCTCAAAACGAATTAAAACAACTAGAAGCTATTCGTAAACTTAGGAATGATTCCGAAGAACTAAAAAATTTAAAAAAACTTTCAGAGGAAACAAAAAATAAAATTGCTAACATAGCTGTTGGGGAAACCTTGAGGAGCGGAGCTCCGTCTGATAGTAAACATAATGAAAAAACAATTGAAGAAATAAGAGGTAATGGTCTAGCAAAATTCTAAAATTATATTTTAGTAAAATTTTTTAGTAATTTTTTTAGTAAAAATTTTTTCTTTCTGTGAGAAAAACAAAAAGTCAAATTATTTTTTATAAAAATGTCTTCGCTTATCGAAAATAAATTTAGATTAGACGATCCTCCGTTCGTCAGTAATAATCAGAAAAAGAATGACTATATAAGAATTGCTATGAATCCCGGATCTTCCAGTAGAGTAAATACTGGAGGTGATTTAATTTTTGAAGTTGATAATCAACAAAGTTATTTATATCTACCTGATTCATTTTTACACTGTGAATATTCTTTATATAGTGATGCCAATTTTACAACACCATTACCTGATACCGATAATATTGCACTAGAGAATAATTTCTTTCCAAGATTATTTACACAAATGCGTTTAGATGTTGCAACTCAAAATATAGAAACAATAAGTGATTCTCCAGGTGTAATTGATACAATGCTTAGATTTGTAACAATTGGTGAAAATAATAAAAAGTATGAAATCGAAGGTTAGTTTCCTGATACTAATGATGGTATAATTGTTGATGATTTAACTCACGCTGGAACGGATGCAGCAGGAATTGCGAAAGATGTAGAAAATATTGCAAAACATTTAAATAAAACAAATAATGATGCATATAAAGAAAGACGTGAATTTAACAAGAAAAGTAAACAGACAGTAAATTGGTCATTGTCTCCATTATTTGGATATTTAGATTATGATAAAATATCATATCAATTAAAATTTAAATTAATAATTCATCGTACAGCAAATAATGAATTAATCTTTTTTGGTAAGACTGGAAAAAAAGCATATTTAAAAATTGATAGACTTGAATGGTGGATTAAGCATATTACTCCTAGTTTAGAGATTGAAACAGCTATTGCAAAAAGATTAAATACTAACAAACCAATTCCAGTAAATTTTCTAAAGCGTACTGCTAGTTCAGTAACTTTCTCCGAACAAAGATTTAACTGGCATTTTACTAGAACTGCGAATACTCCAAGATATTTATTACTAACATTTCAAAGAAATAATTCTCCAAGTTTTGATAAGAACAACAATCTTTTTCATATTAATACAATTCGAAGTTTACAAGTTTCATTAAATCAAACCCGTTATCCAATTGATCCATTAAGATTCGATGATACCAATAATCAATTTATGGAAGGATATGATTCTTATCGAAATCTTTGTATAGAATTTGGAGTTGAACCACAATTAACTCCTGGAGATTGGAGACATTTATATCCTGTTTTCTGTTTCGATTTAAGTGCACAATCTGAAGATATTATTAAAAATGGTTGTGATGTAACAATTAATATTGAAAAGAAAGATTCCACAACTTCATTGATGGCTTATGGTTTATTGCTGGAAGATGTAAAATATTCTATTGAAATTCTTAATGGAAAGATGGTTAGGATAGGCTAAAGCCAGAGGAGCTTCGCTCCGATCGGTTAATAACCTGAGGACCTTTGGTCCGATAGGCTAAAGCCCAAGACTTCGTCGATTAATTAATTTTTTTGATAACTTAAAATTTTTTTTAGTAATTAGTAATAAAAATTTTTGTAACTAGAATAGATTAAAAATTCTTAACTTAAAAATTTTTCGTAACTAGAATAGATTTAAAATTCCTAACTTAAAATTTATTCTTGACTAGATTAGAACAAAATTCCTAATTTAAAATTTATTCATAACTAGAATAGATCAAAATTCTTAACTTAAAATTTTCGTAACTTAAAATTTATTCATAACTAGAATAGATCAAAATTCTTAACTTAAAATTTTCGTAACTTAAAATTTTTTTATTAAAAATGTCGTAGGCGAAAAGTAATAATAAAACTGTTGAATTAAAATTACGTAATATTGTTGACAAAAATACCCATAAAACTATTACGATTAATAAAAAAAAGTATTACATAAGTAAACCAATGATAGAGAATATTCAATTACAAGAAGAAAAGAATGGTGGAATTCTCCCATTAATTCCACTAATAATAGGAGGCATAGCAGCAGCAGGAAGTGTTGCAGGTGGGACAGCTGTTATTGTCCAAGCAGTAAATAAAAATAAATCAGAGAAGGCAGCATTAGAAGAACAAAAACGTCATAATAGAGAGTTAGAGAAAGTTGCTAGGGGTGACGGAATAGTAGATAATTTTATTAGTAAATTAAAATTAGTTGATGAAGGAAAACGAGTTCTTAAAAATATTCTCCACAATGTTGATGATTTAATTGAAATTAAAGAAACTAAAGATGATTCTGGAATATATCTAAGTCCTAGTATGATTCGGTAATAACCTCAGGACCTTTGGTCCGATCGGCTAAAGCCTGTGAACAAAGTTCTATCGGCTAAAGCCTCAGGACCTTCGGTCCGATCGGCTAAAGCCTCTGAACAAAGTTCTATCCGGTAAAACTTTTATTTTATCTTTTAAAATGAATTCTACAAATTCCGAAAATTTAATTAAATTAAAAATTTCTAATTTAGATTTATTGAATTATCTATTACACAAAAATAAAAACTCAAGTTGTCAGCATATTGGAGGTGACATACAAAAAACATTAGAAAACTTTCCTGGATTTATTTGGAGTAAATATTCGAAAGAAAAACATCTTCCTGGTCATTCATATACCGGTCCAGGAACTCGATTAGATATAAGACTAGATGAGAATAATAATCCGAAACCAGGTGAAGAACCAATAAATAGAGTAGATGCCGCAGCTTACAGGCATGATTTGGCTTATCGAAATCATGATCTAAGTTCTCGACATGCAGCTGATAAGATGATTCAAGAATTAGATAGTATTCAAAATCCAACATTTAGAGAAAAAATTGAAAGAATGTTTGTTAAGAAAGCTTTGTTCGGTCAGGGTTTAAATGAAACGACAGCAAAGTTGTCTGAGAGCAACGCTCGAACCTACGCGTCCGAAATCCACAAGGAATATAGAAGGCCTAAATATTTATTGAAAGTAAAAGTATTTAATAAAGATGATATTTGGAGTGCTGATCTTATTCATATGCCGAATGAAAGGGACTACAAATACGCATTGACCGTTATAGATTTATATACACGATACGCTTGGGCAAAGCCTTTAAAAAACAAAAGTGGTCTATCAGTTAAATATGCGTTTGAAGAAATCTTTGAAGAAAGTAAGAGAAAGCCAAAAAAATTGTTTGTTGATAAAGGGTCGGAATTTTATAACAGAAATGTTCAGCCACTATTTGAAACTGTTTATTCAACTGAAAATGCAGGGAAGGCCGTAGTGATAGAAAGATTCTATCGGACGTTAAAAAATAAATTATTCAAGAAATTTACTGAGCAAAGAAATCAGAAATGGTTGAAGATATTGCCAGGAATTGTAGAGCAGTACAATAATAAAGTTCATTCTGGTATTGAAGAAACTCCAAAGAATGCTTTTGACGACCCTGATTTAATACGAAAGAAAATATTCGAGAATAATTATTCGAATGAGAGTAATCCGAATTTGCAGAAACTTAAGCCGAAATTTAAAATTGGAGATAGAGTTAGAATATTTAAATATAAGAATAAATTTGAAAAAGGCTTCGTCGGATACTGGACTAAAGAAATATTTGAAGTTTCTAAAATAAATCAAAGTTATCCGATTACTTACGAAATCAAAGATTTAGATGATGAAGATATCAGAGGCCGATTTTATCAAAATGAATTACAGAAAACAGAGCTTTAGCTTCGTTTGAGTTATAGATTGTTTAACTCTAACATAATATCTAGAAATGGTACTCCTTTTTGTAATTTGTACAAAACGTATAAACATAATTGTCCACAATAGGTAGTGCCTGGTGTTTGAATTTGAAACGTATTGTATGTTCCCGTTCCAAGTAATTCTTTTACTTCATTTGTAGGGGGCAAACCGTATGAATCAAAATAATAGTTCTGCTGATGATTTTTAACGCCTGCTGACCAATGTACGCCTTTTTGGTCTGAAGTGTGAAGATTCGTTATGAAATTTACAGTTTGAACTTTGTTCCGGGAACTGAAGGTTCCTGTTGGCCTATTTTTGATCAATTGTAATTCATCCCTCATCAATATGTGAAAATTCTTTATTCCCAATTGATTAGCAATCTTATTTAAATCGAAATTCGTTGTTGTCTGTGTTCCATATAATTTCAAAAACTCATTTATGTTGCTCATTTTATAATAAAAAATTTTTTTATAGGGTCCCCCTAGATTTAAAAAACTGTCTCATAATGATGACTTAACTTACTACTTATTCGATTTTGAAATGATTATATTATAATTATTCTAATCTATATTGTTTTACATATTTCCATTTTCTTCATGAACTTCTCAAAATGAATTAGAAAAAACTGAGTTTTAGATGGTTCTTGAATCACTGCTTGCTTGCTTGCTTTTCAGATGTAGTTGTCCACAAAATCATTTGTCTTGAATGGCTTGCAATTGTGATGTCTCTTCATCTTGAGTTGATGATGTCCCCGGTTGTAGATTTAAAACTATTTGACTTGTTTTCATTGTCTTATTATAATAATCCATCTCAAGTTGTTCATCAAAAGAACGCTTCATTCTCGCCGTTTCACGTTTCACAATATATTGATTTTGTAAAGTTCTTCGCTTACGTTCTAATGCAGCAGCGCCTTTAACTTCGTATAAAATTCGCTGTGATATTTCACACGACGTCAAGAAATCATCAAAATCAATATCACTAATGTTTTCCAAACTTTTTGTAGTTCCACAGTATTTATGAAATGATTCTTCTTTACAAATTCGTTGATCAGGCACACTTTTTTTGCGATTTGTCCTTTTGTCGTTTCAATACGATCACCCAAATGTTTACTCATCATGAATGATAGAAATGAATGAGATGAATTAAAATAAACTAACTATCTAATACTCCTTGAGAGAAGAACTTCATTCGTTAATATGTTTCATTGTTTAAGTGATTGTTTAAAATTGCTATAACAACTATCTTGCATATCGGCGTTGCCCTTATGCGTTCTAAATTCACAATAAAAATTGCTTTTTTATTATCACCACACCCGCATGTGTTCTCAACTCACAAGAAGAATTGCTTTTTATTGCTGCCCGTATGTGTTTTAACCTATTCATGTGGAAACAGGAAACGCTAAATGAATTTTGCAAATCGATTTTCTAAAACTGAATTTGAAAACAGACTTTACAAATGGATTTTGAAAATAGATTTTGAAAACAGATTCTGAAAATAATTTACGTAGGGGTAAATTGAAATGTCAAAACTTTACGCACGCGTAAGTTGAAATGTCAAAAGTTTACCGAAGGGTAAATTGAAATGACAAGAGATAGCACGATAATTTTAGGGGAAAGCTGTTACATGTTTCTCTCTCTTCAATCTCTGTCTCTCTTCAATTATCAGCCAGTGTACGGGTTCATTGAATAATTTTGAGTTTATGAGTTACAATAATCTTCTAGTTCACACAATTAGTACTTTAAATAATGTTGAAAATACAATAACGAAGAATGTCTAAGTAATAATTGCGTCTTCTTAATTTATCATATTGCTCTAATATTAATAATAATTGAGAACCATTTCACCTGTTTTTAATTGAGATAACGAAGGATATATTCTTGCGGTTTCATCCACTTTTGTTTCTTCCATTTTTAAAGAAATATTTTTAGTCACATGATATATTTTAAAAACCTGAAAGATGGATAAAATTCATGAATTTGAAATTCTTAACTTTTATGATTTTCGGTGTCCTGGAACGGTCATGATTTAAGCGAGAAAATTGTAATTCTCAAATTTTGATATTCTTAACTTTTATGATTTTCGGTGTCCTGGAACGGTCATGATTTTAAGGGTGAAAATTGTAATTCTCAAATTTTGAGATTTTGAAAAATTTGAAAATTGGGTATTTTTAAAAACGCTTAAATTTTCGCCCTTCGGCCTTCGGCCACGTGAAATTTGAAGTCTACCTAAATTTTTGAAATTTTTGAAATTTTGATTTTTTGAAAAAAACCCGCAAAAGTGTGACATCCGGCGCAAGCGAAGCGAAGCGAAGCGTCGCGCCGGATGTCACACTATATACTACTTAGACTCCACGATACTCTCAGTTGCATTAATGAAGTCAGAAGTTTTGATCATAGGGGAACGATTATTGTCTATGGTTTAGATTCAACGCAAACGGAAGAAAGGTTCGGGTGCACAAAAAGTTCAAGAATTACAACGTGTCAACAACACGCTAGGTAACAATGATAATTTTCAAAAGTTCATGTGAAGACTGGGCCCTATTTACTCTTGAGGAAGTTGCATTGAAAGGGCTAGAAAACATTGCTTCAATGTGAATCATTGGAGGGGGAGGGGACGGGTACCTTGATGCACATGCATATATTCAAATTTATTCAAAATGCTTGATCATTCTATGGATATTTTCGACCACTAGCAGTAATCTTTATCAAAGGAGAAATCATACTAATTTGATGGGATGGACTTATGGGCAAGCGATGTTCTTGAATCTTCAACTCCCGTTGAGTTAATGAAACAACCCTTATCACTGCCATCATTAATGCGTGCATACTATAATCCAGTGCTCCAATTACACATGTTTATTCGTCTCACAGACCTCGTCACACGCACAACAATAGGCCTACACTAGATTAAGTTTAAATATGGATATGGATGATCATCATTAGAAAATTGAAAATCATCAGTCTTATGTTAAAGACACACACTCAAAATCTAAATCACTATTATATAACACTGGGAAAGAAAACAGAGTATTGTTATCACATCCCAATCCAGCTGCTCTTATCAGTGCATCAAAGGAGGGATATTACTTATCAAAAAGATGCAATCAAATTGAAACTATGCTATCTAGCTTCCGATGCAAATAAGGATACATGTCACGTGATGGGGAAAAAACACAAGAACAAGATGAGGAGAACAAACACACTAGAATCATTTCCGCTAAAATTGTGGTAGTGACTGAATACGCAAAGCTTCAGCTTGCCTCTTCAGCCGAGTAGCATGCTCAGCGGCAGTCTTCATCGCCCTCTCGGCTGCCTCGCCCTCAATGCGATGTTTCTCATCGATGAAGCTGGTGGCTTCTGAAGTCACATCCTTTTCAGCAGCGGTGGCACTTGCCAAGTGCTTCAACGCGCTCTGCACCGCCAACTCCGCCTCCAGTCTCTCCGCAGTCGCGTCGTTCATTTTCTTCTCGTGTTCTTCTTTCTTCTTTTCTAGGCACTGCAGATGCTTCTTTCGTTCAATATCCACCTCGATGGTCGCCTTCATGCGCTTCTGTTCATCTTCTGCTGCTCTTTCTATCTCTTTTTGTTCTTTCTTATTGGCAATTTTCTTTAGATGAGCATGGTATTCTGCTCTTGCTTTCATGCTCAGAGAGAGCATTTCATCGCTGACAGGAAAAGATGAGACACTCAGTTCGTGAGAGTTCATGTATGCCTTCACCAGGGTCAATGATATCTTTGTGTCATCTGACAGACGGTTGCGTTCCACATTACTAATGATATCGCTGACTTTGCTGAACATACGTTCAATGCCTGCGTTTCCATGAAACAGAGTCGAACAAGCTGCAGACAGTCGTCCGAGGAGAGGAAAGCGCATTTGGCTGCCGTTGGAACGCATCATGCAACGAACTTCATGCCATAGTTGTGCGATTGATTTTCCACCATCCATTGATCTCTCATCAGCTGTAAGAAGATTGAAGAGCCGCACCTCAGTTTGCAGTTCACTTCTGTCTCGTTCAGGGATGACATTTGGCAAGTTCTTTGCCATGTCGAGAACAAGTTTCTCGACGAGCTTCTGGCCGTTGGAAATATCAAGGAACTAAAGGCTCTTCAGAATTTTCTTTTTGAATGGAAGATTCGCTTTCAGATAGTTGGCCAAGGTTGCGAATGCGTCACGTGCTTGGAACAGGAAAGACTGTATGGCGGCATCTGGCAATGTCTTCTTTATCAGGGACATTTCAACTCCAACATTCAATCCACTTTCCAAAGGAAGGAAATTCTTGTGATCGTTGAAATCAATACGATGGACCGCGGTGGAGTCTAGGATGTCTGGCCTCACGAATTGTACCGACAATTGAAGCAACAAGTCCTGCATCTGTCGCCGCAAAGAATGAATCAGTATGTCATTTGATTTTTGAAAGCACAGCTCGAATTGATGGCTGAATGACATGAGAAAGATCACAAATTTCAAGGAGATGCGGGTCTTTGTGTCATTGAAGTCAGCAAGTAACCTTCTTTGACGATCACTGACATCACTCGATTCGCTAACAAGGCGATGCAACACGTCCCACTGCTCCTCAATTCGTTCTGGGCATGGAAGTAAGCTGAGCCAACGAGTGTCAACATTTCGCTTCATTTTCAGTTGCTTGTAGTCTAGTAACTCCTGCAATTTGGCCAATTCAATACTGCACTTCTGACTCCTATTAATCCAAGAATGCATGTCATCCACAAAGTCAGAAATGAAATCAAAAATGACCAGAACATGCTTTTTTGTTGGCATTCGCGACAATGTGAAGCACACAGCCGCCTACATTGATGACGTGTTCTAAGCCAGGCGTTTTCCGGATTTTTGACTGCTCCATTATGAGCACCTCTCATAGTGTTGCATGAGTCAGTTTCCTCACCAATCCAGTTTCGAAAATTCAATCCAGCATCATTTACCGCTTTGAGTACATATTGCGCACAAGCTTCGGAATTGAACTCTTCCATCGGTACCATATCCAGAAAGTCGACACACACTTTCCCGGTTTTCTCATCTAAACTTCGAACAACAACACCCATCATGGCATCCGATTCGTCGAAACTGATGCTGTAGTAGCGCTCGCAAAGCTCACGAGACATCAGCCTTCTCACATGTGGTGCAATAGCATAACTACACAGGTAATTCACTTTGTCTTCACCGACTGTCATTGAGGTGACAATATTACTGTCTGGAAACATCACACGAAATAGCTGTGCTGCTTTATCTTCGCAATGAAAACTCTTGTTTGATTCAATTGTGTGCAAGCTCCAACGAATCTCAGCAGTCAAGCACTTTTTCTTGTCTTCATCGATGCGGCTGTTATCTTGTTTTGACGATGAACTGAAGAACGGAGACAAAGGAACGATTTTCTTTCTAGCTGACAGTCGATTTTGATGAGATTTCGTCAATGCATGTTGCTTGACTAGGGTAACACCTCCGTTCGCGACACTGAGGTCCACATCACAGACTGCGCAGTGGAAGAAGTTGTCACCCTTGTTACTCGTCTGTAGTCAAATATTTCCATCATCGACAGCAGATACCCAATCGGTGGTAAATTTCGTTGATCACTTGCTTGACATCCACAAAAGTATTATTCTCACACTGAAACAAGAATGAGTGGAAAGCTTGTTATTTATGATATTAGCTGGTCAATCTTTTTCAAGGGATTATGATGGTCACATTGATTTACATGTATTTAGTTGGTGCTAATTGTCTCGAA
This sequence comes from Prostheceraeus crozeri, assembly GCA_907163375.1. Taxonomy (NCBI): domain Eukaryota; kingdom Metazoa; phylum Platyhelminthes; order Polycladida; family Euryleptidae; genus Prostheceraeus; species Prostheceraeus crozeri. Next base: position 4,813 of record CAJQUW010006313.1, on the reverse strand, counting down.
AAGTTATCAAGATTTCGTTAAAGTGTTACTAAAATCATAAAAGATTAAGTAACTAAGTAACAGGTCGCACATGTAGTCAATATTCACTCTAAACAAATTTGAATCAAAGACACGAAAGAAAGGAGCAAGAGTACATAATGTCGGTAATTTATTCCAAATTTGAAATGTAGGTCTACACACGGTAGAAAAAGTATTCATCAATGCTTATTGTGATCGGGTTCCAAAAAATAAGAAGAAAATTTTCAACTTCTCATAACAATGCTCATCTGAATTCTCCAATATTTTGCAAAAATAGACGAGGAGTGTTTATCCGATAAGAGACAAATTTAATGAAAAAGTTACAATCTGCAAGTTACAAGCTACAAATTGCAATAAGTTGCAATTGTGTGATTTGATAGTTGATTTTATTTCTTGAACTTAAAGAAACTATACAAGCAACTGCACCACGGTCCATGAGCCCTATTATTACTCCAATATTTTGCATTATGAGCTCGACAATCAGGAATCCAGCGTAACAAATGCATAATTTACAACCATTGCACAATATGTTATGGATACAGACCATCCACAAAGGAAATTTCCATTCTTAACAAGAAATAGATGCATTTTCTTTTTATCAGGATGTCAAATAGCTGGTAATCTGGATTACCACAGTAGATAGTGAATTCCATTTTTGAAATCCTGGGACCCAGCAGTGTTTGTTTGAAATAACGGAATGGCGAAAAATTTCATTCCTCTATAGTCGACCTACATGTGGGCTCGGTTTTACTTCATGACATGCCACGATATGCATATCAGTCATGACAGTCCTGATCCGACCAGTACCCGGTACATCAAAACACAATATGTTAACAAGTAATAATGGGCACATTCTGGTAAATACAAACAATGACGAAGAAAAGATTGTTTTCTCAAAACGCTTTATTACAAAAACAAATGACTTACACAGAAAAAGTATCGATTTCAACAAAGTAATGCAAAAGCAACACTTACAATGAGAAATGTCATCTTATTTATTGATTAGACGGTCTCATGTCACTTGCTGGAAAAAAATTGTGCAGACGAAGAAAACATCAACAGAATCATACTTTTCGACACACAACTTCACCCGACTAGCAGAATACACTTTGTTTTGACACGTTCTTAAATACACCCCCTTTATCCTCCATAAATCGAATCGTCTTCGCGAAATAATATCCTAAAAGGCAATTATTCCAATTAGGACATTTTTGATACAAAAATTAATGCAAGCATTTGATAAGCTCGATTCACAGCCTGTCGTTCAAACTACAATCGCTTATTTTTCTGTTCCATGGCTCACTACATCTATTGTAATACGGCATAATGCCTTGGCATTATCGATTAAGCATACACGTAGGCCTGAAATTTCATAACTCGGGAAATTCACAAGAGGAATTGAATATATCGCAGGGAATCCCTATATTATCGCATATCGCAGGATTTTGGCGAAATATCGCTGAGCGATGAATATCGCAGGGTGTAGGAACACTGGTCGCCACGGATTTACCGAAGCACATAAGCATCGCCAATTCAATGATTCATATTCATCCTTAGCACGGCTGCGGAGCCGGAACCTTCTAAAAAGAGTAAGGGCTTCGGCTCCGTGCAAATTCATTTTTTCAATCAAAAATTTTCAAAACTGTTGATTTTTGCTACTATAGTATACTTCAATGAAAGAAATGGTTTTCGAACTTATTCCCAGATTCACATTTTACCTCATTCTATTGATTTGTGTCATAGGCAATCACATAATGTGTATTGTTCAGTTTATACATCATGTTGTATTTCTGGATGCTTTTTTTAGACGCAGATTTTATAGCTGAGGCGGTACATATGAAGAAGGCATGAAGTCTCATTGGAGAATCTCAAATAACCTGAGATACATAGCCAATTTTACATTTTGCAACCACGAAGAACGAATGAACTTGAGAGTGCGAAAGTGAGAATGTACAATGTAAAGAAGGTCAAGATCATGGCTTTCGGAACCAGCGAAGTGCCATGCATCTAGGCGAGCGGCCCTTTCGTTGGACATTGTTCTAAGTTTCAACTTTCTTGGTGCTCTATTGCATCATGATAGGAGGGACGATGGAGACTCAAGTAGACGAATTGCGATGGGCCAGTCGAAGGTGGCGAAAGATTTGGAAAAGCATTGATATTGGCTTGCCCACAAAGAAGCATTTGATTCAATGTCTGGCGTTCTCGAATTAGCTATATGACTTTAAAACATTAGCTCAGAGTAAAGGAAGTCGGTGGAAGCTGGAGATGTGTTGGCTCAAGGTGGTAGGCATCCATTGGATTATCAGAAAAACGACTATGTACTAAAAGAGGTAGGCTGGCCACACGTTGATAGCGTAGATCAGCAATCACTAACTTTGCCATAAAATAATAAAATGTTTGGCTAACTAGGCTGGCCATATTATAAGAAGACGGGACGAATAACGGGAAGATAACGGGACGAATCAGGAGAAAAGACGAAGAAGCTGACCACGACAGAGATCGCAGTACCTAATATAAACAGCACAGACATGGACAAGGTTAGGATAGCGATGGATCGGACTGAGTTGTTAACTCTTGCCAAGCATATCAACATGGACCGCCTTCGATTAGAAAGGCTACGACCGGTTCTAGGTTACATAAAGCATGCTGTCAAGCAATTTCACGTTTACACTGGTTTGCCTAAATAGATCATGTTTTATTTACTATGAGGAAATATTTTTTATTTCAGGTAAGTTGCATATTTCACCTTGCATGTTTTGTCTGATAACTACGATATTGCTCTCTGAAACTGAAAACGAATTAAGCAACATGTGACAAAAACAGTTTGGAAATTATCCTTTGCTGATTTGACCGCATTTTATAAAGCTGCAAAATTGGTCGCATCCATATCAATGATATATGATTTTGAATCAATGATTATATGCAAATGCATAATCAAAAAATGCGAATTGTTGATTGCTGTCACACCTGTGAGCCGGCGCCCCACAAACACATCTTGACCTCTTTGAACGGGTTGAGAAACGTGTCAAAAATCTTGCTAAAAAGTTGCAGCCGTTAACCGTCAGATGGGATGTTGCTTCACTCAGTCTCTTCTGCAGATACTATTTCGGAAGAAGCAACTCTGCAGTAAATGAGTGCGTACCCAAACCTAAGATCTTCTCTAGAAGCACACGCAAAGCTAATGCACTCACATGCCATCATGTGAGCTTAGAACGCGCACGTACTGTGAATCGCATCGAAACGTCATTTTGTTCGCATGGCACAGCTTTGGAATCAGCTACTCCAGACCACTCTCCATGACCAAAATACTTATACCAAAATATTATTGCTTTTTCATTGAGCAACCCCTAACTTCGTTCATGGCAAACAGCTGTGCTAGGGGTGAAAATTCTGTAAAAAAGGCAATTCTTTCTATTTAAAAATTGTAACTTATGATCTTAACGGTGTCCTTGCTAATTTCAATACTGAGGATTTTCAATAATTAACAACAATAAGCCAAAGTAGCCTGCTATTATTCGGTTCGGAATCTTGGCAAGACTCCACTAGAAATTAGTATCTGCTCTACCCAATCATATTAGTAATCTACTGTGTTCATCAGTTAGGTTGCGTTATGTATTGGCATTAAAGCGAAGGTCAATTTTACCACATTTTGAATGACATATGAAGCAGTCATGACTTTCCTAGGAATGACGAATTTACCCCATGTATTCTAAAATTGACGCTGACGATTTTTTTCAGAGGCAAATTGAAGCCGTCAACGTCAATTTCTTAAATTGATGGCGTCAGCGTACAGCACTGCCAAATACCAGAAATTAGAAAGATCACATAATGCTGGACTGCATTTAGAAAACACTGAAAACAAGAAAGTCAAAAGGAATCTGAAAAAGAAAACGTTCAATGAATGCACACTGCCGCTCATGACATATGGCATCGAAACATGGTCACTCAGTACCACCTAAATGTAGAACTTGGTGACTTTATAAACTTATGACTTCCAAAGAAAGATAAAAAGAATCATGATGGGAACAACTCTACGTCACAAAAAAAGAAGCAGTTGTATTCGAGAAGAAATTGGAGTAGCCGATGTCATCAAAAGCATCCGAGAATGTTAACACCGATGGGGAGGACATCGCAAGGACAGACAACAGGTGGACTGTGAGAGCAACTGAGTGGATTACCAGAGAAAACAGAAGACCAAAAACCACATAGTGTTGGGAGCTGGTGCGATGTGTGGGACCTAGGTGGATCCGTACTGTAAGAGACAGAAATTTGTGAAGAGACAGTGACGAGAGGTTCTTCCTCTCACGAGATAATAACCTGTTGATGATGAATCTCGACATTTATGATTTACCATCTACCCGAATTTGCAAGTAGGTAATTGCTGACAATTACTGCTAAGTGTCAACACAGGGAAAAACCATTCATTTGACATTTTCGATCACATTCAAGAAAATAGAAAGTTGTTTTTCAAAGTTGGTTAGAATCATTTCAGCAACTAATGACAGAAACTGGCCGATCTGTGAGGACACCGACCGCTAGCAGGACGAAAGACAATAAAGGCAAGGTATGTCTTTAAAAGTGAAGAATGTCTCCCAAGGTCAATTATCAGGGGCCAAGCACTTTGGCAACTCCGATACCGCCGCCATGTTTGATTACGTATCGCATTCTGTTCTGAAAATTACTTTCACACAGAACTTCATACATGTTCTCCAGTGACAACTTGCCAATTGGATCTGCAACTGTAAGATGATGACACACAACACATTTAGAGCACAAAATCATAAATCTAGAATTA